>QVRM01000507.1:0-74387 GCA_003439945.1 Dermanyssus gallinae
ACTAAATCTCGCATGGAGGTGAATTTGACCTGAACGGTTTCATCCTGCCGGAAAACTGATCTGTGAAAGCAACGATCGCGGGCAGTGCTAATATTGTCGAATTAGGCAAGACAACCCCGCTTAGCTCTATGCAAAAAAAAAGTTGTTGTTTAGTTGTTGTCCAGATAGATGTTAAGTAGGTTGGCTATTGTACCGGCCGTACGGTCATTAAAGCGCCGCAAATTACAATACAATACAATACAATACAATACAAAGTCTCCTTTATTGAAAAAGGGGTGTTGGTATCACAGTGTAGTCTTTACACACATGGGCGCGTCGCGAAACTCTCCATGCGAACGCATTATTCACCACATCGACATTAGCAACTTCCGGTGGAGCAATTGACACCACACTACGAAGATTATTTGGACGTACTGTAAAAAAGGTACTAAAATTATTACTACGGATTAGTTGTTTAAAAAGTCTGAGGTCAACTTGCATCTGGTACTCGCTCACATTTGGGAGTACGAGACTCTCACGTCTTACACTGCAGCGCCACGCGACTCGTTGAACAATTTATCCTGCACTCGCTGAAGCAGTTCTACATCTTTTTATAGAAGGTGTCCATACGTGTGAGCAGTATGTCCACTTTGGGACGACAAGCGTATTATAGAGTTTTATGTACATTGCAGGGTCTTGCACAATAAACGCTCTGAGAATGAGATTGCACAGACGAGAGGCAGATTTTACAACTTCGGCAATATGAGTTGTATACTTCATATGACAATCAAATGTAACACCTAGGTCTTTGTATGTTGACACTTCGCGGTATACTATGGCCGTTCATAAAATATGCAGTATTATCTTTATTGTTTTCAGTACGGCACATTTTGAAGTTGATATTTCCATTCTATTCAAATGGGTCCAAAGTAACACAGAATCAATTGCTTTCTGCAACTCGGCTTTGTCTTTTTCGCCTTTGACTTCGACGTATATCTTTAAGTCGTCAGCATAGAGCTTGTAAATTACGTCGAGTTTGCCAAGGACAAGTTGAGGTCTTGGGCAAAAATTGAATACAAGAGCGGCCCTAGGCAGGAGCCTTGCGGGACTCCAGAAGGACATGGAGCAGCACCAGACGTAGCACTTCTTACCCTGACCTTAAAACTCCTGTCAGTAAGATAGGCTTGACACCATTTTAGAATCCTAGGTCCGATGCCTAGCAATTCCATCTTTGCTAATAAAATTTGGTGATCAACCCGGTCGAAAGCACGCGAAAAGTCAAAGTAAACAATATGGAGCGGGGATCTGTGATTTCGCGCCAGGGCCCAGTCATGGGAGACCTCCAATAATTGGGTTGCCGTCGATCGTCCCTTAGTGAATCCGTGTTGCTGATTATCTAAAAGTTGGTTGAAGGATAAGAAATTATAGATACAATCAACAACTATTTTCTCCATGATTAAGCAGGGAATAACACACTGAGCAATAGGCCGGTAGTTTTCAGCGGTTGCTCTGGAGCCCTTTTTGTGTACAGGTGTGACAATGGATTCACGGAAGATGGTGGGAACTTCGCCATCTTCGAAGGAACGAGAGAAAATTAATGACAGTGGCTCCGCTAGAAACTCGGACAGTTCTTTGAATACAATGGGTGGTAACTTGTCGGGCGTATAGGTGCTTTTGCGTTGCAGATTTCGAAGTTTTTGAAGCACAGTAAAGGGATGGAATTCAATGTCGTTGAGTATCTGGGCCGTTTGCTTGATTCCGCCGGCGGAGACGTTCTGAGGCTCTATGTATACACTTTTGAAGTAGCTCAGCAGAACCTCAGCTTTGTGTCCATCTTCGACTGCGGTGCCTTGTTCGTGTATAAGCGGCGCCACCCCGGTCTGTAGTTTAAGACGTCGGCCTGCATATCGGAAGAAGTCCTTAGCGTCGCGGATATCCAGATTAGCTTCCTCCAAGCGCCGACAACGCAATGCTGTGCGCGCCAAGCTACGCGAGAGGCGTGTATGACTTCGAGAGAAAGGTACACTATTATTCAGTTTTTGAGCAGCCCTGTCTATAAAATCATGTAGTGGGGATGTTCGTTGAACCATCTTTGGAGTATATCCTTTCACAAGGTCAGATATTATAGTTAGGAAAGAGCAGTACTGGGCTTCCACTGATTGGCATTGCGCAAAGAGGTGACGCCAATTGATGACTGCCAGGGTCGCAGCCATCGCATTATAGTCAGCTTTACGGAAGTTCAGCGATGGACCTACAATACGCTCTTGTCTTTTTGCAGCAATTTTGAAGGATACGGCAAGATGATCCGATTTTACTGGAGATTCACCCACAGTAATATCAGTGATTAAATCTTCATTATCAGTAAGTAGCAAATCCAGAATATTCTGCCCCCGTGTGGGAACCGTGACAAGTTGCACAAGTCCGGCAGAGCAACAGAATGAGCTGAAGATGTGTTCCTTAGTTTCTGAGGAGAAGTTAAGGCCTCCTGTGGTCCAATCTATTCCAGGTGATTGTAGTCGCCGGTCAAAATGACGGGCCAGCTAACTTGAACTAAGTCATCTAAAGCGTCGCATAATGTGCGCATTCGTTGCGCTAGCTCGGCGGAAGAACCGGTTGGAGAAAAATTGTCTGTTTTGTTAGCAAGGTTGATACCTTTCAGCATGCGAGTTTAGCGTGTGGCTGAGTATAAAAACCTTAACAAGAAAAGGCCACTATGAAATCGTGTAAAATCTAAGCAGTACTTAGTTCACTCAGCACTTTTGCAGCACGAGGGGGATACCCTCCTGAAGTAGGAGGAATCCCTAGGAGCTCTACTCTGTGACTAAATTGCAGCCTGGTAATATGTGCTTTGTCTGTCTCGGTGATTGTCGAGTCTTAGTCGGTATTCCGCGCAAACAGTTCGCATTTCGAGAGGTCAGGGCCAAGCCGCCTTCTCGAAATCGATAATCTTCTTTAAGCTGCTAACGAATGCGGAGACATTGCCTGCCGAGTACTCTATCGTAAACTGCCAGGCGATTCCACAAAGGTACTTCTATTAAACAATTTGAAGACCATGCAACCTTTCAAATGAGTGACATGTATATTGAGAAGTAAATCATCGAAATTGTCGTTTTCTGCTATCAAAATTATGTATTTTGCTAGTCCTAGTATGTTAGACGCAACGTGCTTGTAGGCATTTATTTGTATGCATATTTGTATATATAGAGTTGGCGACGTTTTGCATTTTAGCAACTATGATTTTTTTTATGATTAAAGTCGATTATGAAGGTTTAAATATTGATTTGTACAGCCTACAAGCCAAATATTGCCAAGTTAGAAGCGTACTGCGCCACGCCATGATGTACCATACAGCATATATAAAGGGTATTCGAATATCATCTAGTATATTTCAAATATTCCGCGATAGCTCTGCCCTATGTGCGATTGGCTCTCTTCTCGAACAGAGCCGGGCTGCCAAAGTCACGATAAAAAACGGAAAAACGCTTAGGGATTGTGGAAATTTGTCATGAAAAGGGAAACTCTGTAAGGAAATACTGGTGAGTTCTTTGCGCAGTTGCGCTTGGCAGTTAGTTGCGTGGTGTTTAGCACGTTTTCTGCGGACACCACTGACAGCGGACATTCGTTCCCTGCCTGGTAAAATCCATGAGTGGAATATATTAGGTAGTGATAACGCTCTACAATTATTTTGGGGTCAGTGTGTATGGTCCTTGTTTGTCGCAGAGCTTCAACACCTGCCGATGATTTATGTAGCAGAGCGTGTTCAGCCAGTACCGTGACAGCCTATGGCCTTCTTTGTGTAACTATTGCAGCCGAAACGAACTCCTCAAGAGCGATGTTGCTCTGGTCAATACCTCCCACCCAACTTCAGCAGCCCAGACTCGCGCCCAAGAGTATGCGAAGCATGGCTCCGGAATGAGGAAGCTGACGCTTGGCGGCGTGGTCAGGCACGCTCAGACACCCCAGCACTGGAGAGTGCATTCTTGAAAATCAACGGATGTTGCATCTTACCGAACAGAAGGTGACAGTGCTTCTGCCAATCCTGACAAGCGTACATGAACACGCGTTTGCTTGCACCAAAGCAGAACCCTGCTACTCGGAAGCGCATTATCTAATCGCTCAGTGGTGCCACAATATACACGACTATTAAAAGCCGCCCATACCAATGTGGGCAACTGCAGTGTAAAGACTGCTAAACCCGCACTGACGACATCGGCTACCTCTATGGCGTCCGTACTGAGAACAGGTAAACAATGTGAAGTTGAGTTTGTCTGAGATGAGCTTTAACAATCCTCTCCCGTCGACTTACACATTGCATGCGGAGAAACACTACTCGTAGGAAAATGTCTATTCCTTCTGCTGGTATACCTCGCGCTTCATCGGGGAGACCTGCCAACAGACAAAACCCTCGCATCTCACCAATATCCACTTTCTTCGAAGAAAGGTTTCCGTTGGGAGCACAATGTCCACATCGCAAACTTTTCCATATGGCAGGCACTCCAATTTGCAGCTTTCCGACTAGCTTACTCCGCAACTGCACCGCCGATGTTGATCGGCTGAAGCCCTCTGCGCGAAGGATTTTCATGGGTAGCACTTGGCTTCTGCACCCCGTGAGCTCACCTAGAGTCCTCCGTTTAGCATTTTTCGTTTGGAGCCACCAACCGCCTCTTGTCCGCGTATGCGCTGTGTCAATCAATGGGGTCTAATAAAGGATCAATCAATAGAGCGTCACCACTCAGAGACTACTTATTCACCCATACTACGCAAAGGTGAATAAATGTTTGAATTGTATGCGCTGTGTCGTATCATGTCCTTCGACTGTTGCCTGCTCAGTGGAACGACCAGGGCCTTGGCCCTTGGCCTCTACTACCGATTTCTAGACTGTCATTGAATTTCCGCTTTTTGGGGCAGTGGTCAGTCACTCGCCTGAAACTGTCATCATTCGGTGATCTCTGAGGGTGACGTTCCATTGATTGATTGATCCTCCATTAGACCCCAATTGATGGCGACTGCTGGCATTTACCAGCAGAAGCATGACGTCACGCGCTACGGCGGCTGCACTAGCACTTTTTTCTACTTATCGTGCCTGTCAGAGTCGTTTGTGCTCTGAACAGACTAACACTTCTCTCGATGAAACGAGAGCAACGTGGGGTAAGGGGGGATTTCAGTTTTTCTGCCGCTCGAATCACGCTGCCGGCAGTGAGACGATCATCGCGAAAAAATATGAAGTGTAAAACGAAGCTACCAGGGTGCCCTCTAAAAAACAAAAAACCTTAAACAATGTTTTTTTCATTCCCTTTACCAGGAGGCACCTCCGACGCTGAAAGAGAGTTTCCATTACCACCTCCAGCAAGTTTTGGTGACACATTAGCATGTCTGTAGTGACCACCACGCAAGTCAAGCACTCAGTTTACTCACATAAACACTTTGTTATGAAGCTGGATACGAGCTGCTGCTAAGCGCCGCCACCTTAGAGATTTCCTAATAATAACAATGGTGAAGGCATTCGATTCGGCGTGTGCATAGACGTCCTGTGCGTTCACAGTCCTTTCAGCGCGTGTAAACTTAGGCTGGGTAAACTGATGAAGTTGCTGGTGTTTAAGGAAGGCTCCCATCGGCTGGATGTCTAAAAAGTACGAAGAAGCTCGGTTTTGAATTTTTTTCACTATTTGTATAATAGGTTTGGATTCATTCGTTCCAAATGTTTGGCAACTTTCAGCGACTGGTGCCTACGCTACTCTGCCTGCTCTTTTATTTTCAACCTGAATTTGAAAGCTAGCGTACGATTATACTTATATATTATACATAACAAGTATCGTAAAAGCCTCGCGGTTTCTGCATATGATTTTGCGTTAGTCGGGTTTTGTTGTTAGCGAAAAGCTCTGCGAAATGATTGCAGAAAATCCTCAGTCGGTATGGCAACCTGCCAAGGATGTAGGTGTGTTTAGCGTCGACTTGCCGAACTGATGAACATATGTTATCGATGGCAGAATGTTAGCGTATTGCGGGTCTATTCTTGGCACTGCCACATTTAGTCGTCTGGTTTGGCGCACTCCCTGCAGTTGGACTGGCGGCTTTTCATTGCGTTCGGCATCCCTATGCCCAAACGCGGAGTACGAAGGACACCGCAGAGGAGATCCTGCAAACAGTATAGCGGGTGCCAGTGCACTCCACGCACATAGTTTAGCCATCCCTAACCTAATCGACTCACGCTTCGGCTGTACGGCCTGGACTTTGCCTGTGCCGTAAAGAAAGCACGTGCACCACGCATTTGCATTGCCACCAGTGTAAATCTTGGGTCAACTTAGTTTTTTTTCCGCTTTCTGGATCATTCGGCTTTCAAAACGTTATTTCCTTTCGTTACTTTTGTTATTCTACTACTGCTATTTATACCCGTTCAGTCACTATGTGGCGGTCATAGCTGTTGCGCTACCAGGATTACCTATTTTGTCGCCTGTCGCGATCTTTTATTTGTGTAGGAAGACATGCGCATACTTCAACTGTCGTTCATATATGGTGAACAACGATACACTGGAGTGGCATTATAAAGACACAGAGCAGTGATGAAATAATGAAAACCACTCTAGCAGTGGGAACAATATGTACTTCTCAGGCGCAGAGATGCTGTTGGTAAACGACCTTGCAGAGCTAATGCCAAAGCTAATGTCCGCGAGTTGCTTGCCTAGCTCGATGGATAGTCTCTGCTAGAAAGACGAGCCGTGTTTTCCTACAAGTGAGCCAAGTTCAAAACTTCGTGATGGAGCTGATAATTAGTCAGAAAGTAAATGAGCTCTCAAGGAACTAGTGTAGTGGTGCACTATACTAGTTGCATACAATGAGCTGAGCGGCTGGGCTTTTCTAGCTCATTTGTTATGCGCAATATCTATATATATATATATTATATATATATAAATATATATATATATATATAATATTATATAGATATATATATAATATATATATATATATATATAATATATATATATATATATTATATATATATATATATATATATCTTATATATATATATATATGGGTCTGTATGGTATGTAGGCGCCGATTGCATTGCTTGCAATATTACGCCGCGCGTTACATAAGAACACCTTCAAGTCTGACTCCGAATGCTGTTTGTTGCTTCGGCTTCACCGCCAGACAACTGTTGCTGCTGCTAATGATGATGATGATGGAGACGTCGGCGGCCTTGATCATCTGATTACGAGATGCTTGTGATCTCTATCGTTAGTAGGGGGGGGCATCTGCGATCGAGCACACAGCATCACAGACATCACAGCCGGCGGTGTAATGTCTGCGGTGTGTTTGATGGGAATGCGGTTTGACATCTCACGGTCCGCCAACCCCAATGGCGGAACGATGATCGAGGGTGTGATCGTTCTATTTCGTTCGTAGGCTCATTCATACGTCAGCACAGTGGTCGAGTCCATCGAGTCGGCACCATCATGTCATCGCCGGTGTTCGTCGCCGCCGCAGTGCCTTCTTCTCGAAAAGGACTTCAACCGGTGTCCGGCGGCCTCAGAGAGCGACGACCCATCTCATCTCGTCTCATCTCGACTCGGATTCGACTGGACTGGACTGGACTAGACTGGATTGGGCTGGGCTGGGCTGGGCTAGCTAGATCGCTAGGGGCTAGTCTGCTGCGTACTACCTTCTCATTGTTCGCATGAGCGGACACGACAGGCGATTTCGAAAGAGGTTGCGGCGTTACCCGCAACCGTAATACGCAGGCGGGAAGCGAAATATCATCGTCATCGAAGGTGGACTGTTCGACCGATTGCGAGCCGGTGGTTGCGTGGGTGAGGCGTAGGTCTGGAGGTCAACTCGAGGTCAAGCTGGAGTACTACTATCCAGTAGAACGCTCTCTTTATTCAGTCGGCCAGCAAACCGAATATCTATCTAGCGATCAGAATACCGCAATCGCCGTAGCAGTGCTCGCAGTAGAAGTCGTCAACGCAACAGGGACCAGGCGTTTGACATTTGATGCATATTGTGGCCTGAAAACGAATCGCCGACTTATCGATTGCAGGTCGATGTGACATCGCCCTGACATTTTTACTTTGTGTGATGTGACATTTACTGACATTTTACTACGTATTGTATTTCCTCTTTATGGTAATCTTTCTGTCTCAGGCCAAATTATATTACAGTTCTAGCTTTGCATAGCCTCAAGCAACGTTCAGAGAGAGCTTAGAAGTATTGTCAACCAGAAAAGGTGTGTGGTAGCTATTAGCTTTACAATTTATCCGATCGTTATAAAAAGAAGCCACATGCGAATTTCAGCGATTTTAGAAAAACGCTTAACGATTAGACATATTATAAATAAACGTTTTTTTGTAATATAAACTACTGCATAGCAAATTGAATGTACTGAAAACGGAGAACTAGTGCTAACGAACATGAAATTGTAAATATGAGACAAACACATGCTTGTAAATGAATAAACATATGCATATATTGGCGAGCAACATATGAGTATTGTTAAAGAAACTTCGTTGCTTCAACTTATAGTCCTGTTGCATCTACGTGCTTTGCGTCAAAAAATAAAACATTTGCAATTGTCTAATCCTCGCCGTACTATAACGTTGCTGTTCTCGGCTTCTTAACTTATGTCTTTTCTTTTAAGGGGTCATGCGGGCAAGGAGCCGCTTTGTGTACCTAATGTCAGGCTGTGCACCAGTTGTTGAGATCATTCGATTGAGGTTGAAGACGCCGCGTACAGTACCATTCGAGAGCTTTATCTCGGAATGGGAAAATAAAGTTGAACAAGTCCGACGAGAGGTCGGAGACCTGGATGTTTTCAGGGCCTTTCACCTCTGGTCTGGTCTTGCGTGTGACAATCGCCACGTCTATACCAGATACATAGTTCATGGCTATCATCACCTGGTTTGTTCGAATACGAGCTTCCACGAAGAGTACACCGAGTGCGGTCTGTCGACTGTGCTCTCAGGCGTGTACGAAGTTTCATGCATCTGCCTGCCTGGCCCTTGCGAAGAGATCACTGCACTGCCTCTCTCGTATAACATGCCGCGAGGAGCTGAGTGTATAATTGTATAATTGTTCATGTTATATGCATACTCAATATGAGTGAAATAAATACGATGATGAATTTTAAGGGGTCATGCCGCACATTCTTCAAGAACACTAAACAGGCCTGAAGAAAAAGCCATAGTTTTTCTATTTGAAATCAAATGAATATATAGCCGTTTTGATTATTAGCGTTAAACTTAGTGGATTAATCTAAGCATGTAAAATTATTTTCTTTATTCAAAATATCAAGGTACACAAGAGAGGAGGCATTATTTAATAAATTAATAAATCTTATACGCTTCGAATGTAATTTACTACTACTTTGTGCTTTTTTCGCATCAGATGAGGCGTGTCATAGATGGAAATGTGGATAATATAGTACCCGAACGGGGTATCTTGTGAAACACATGATGCTTACATTTGTAACGTAATCATGTCATCGGTTCTAGCTTATAAAACGGCTAACTTAAGATGTCCCATTAAAAAATTTACTTACTCATTGAGTAACAAAAATATATACTATACTCCCTGACCATCTGTGCAGGATTAATAGGTTTCAAACTTTATTGCATGAAAAATATACGTACATGGATGTTCACAGATATAAAAATTGTAGGGTAGAAATTGTAGAAACCGCAGCAATAAGGATATTTAGAGATTTCCATTTAGTGATTAGGTCCAGCTGCTGATTGGAAGCGGTTGTTGACCTGGCGATATCCACCCGCTCAGTATAAAGAAGGCTAAAGAGAGATACAGAGAGAGCTGAGATGACAGTAAACCCTCTCCACGTGTCTGCAACGTATTCATTTTTTCGTGGTCCCGGCCGTGGTGTAGTCTCAGACGATGCCGAAATGAAGAGTGATGAAAGATCTTGCTAATCCTCCGCCGCGCTTCGTCGCAATTTTCCTCACTGATCCCGCGCATTTTGAGAGCGTCAGAGCGATTCCTTTGCCTCCTCCTGGTACCGCCTTGCGACGGGAGCTTCAACTTAAAGCTGCTGACAACTTAAGCGCAACCCAGCCGGGTGACGAGTCGCTTTCGATTTGAAAAGGCCGAACGCAAAGACACATCGGCTAAACTTGGGCTACCGTGGAAGAGAGCATAAAGCAAGAGGAACAGAGAGCGCGAGTCCTTATATATATATATATATATATGTGTATATATATATATATATATATATATATATATATATATATATATATATATATATATATATATATATACATATAACGGCGCATGTTTCCTCTGAGAGGTTCCTTTAAGACACGTAGTAAAATATTCAGCTTATTTGGTATTAAGCTGCCATCTGGTCCATGATAAGCACCGCAGGATATAACCACTTCTTGGTAGCATATATATATATATATATATATATATATATATGTTGTCCAGCATATTGCTTGATACCGTAACATACGTGTTGTAGACACACGTGTGCATAATAAACGAGAAAATGGCTACTATATATGGATTGCGAAAGACCGATGATCATTTATGCAGTAATGTATAGGTAAGTGCAATGAACATATTTTGCCTAAGCGCTGCACTCATAGTGGTTGCGTCACCACAACTAGTGGTTTGCCAATTTAACTGCAAAGGATTTTGAAGCATGAGAGAATTATTACCAATTATCAGGATTCGACGTCGTTGTCCTGACAGAAACATTTTCCTTCCAACGTTTCCAATGTCCCTGGGTATTATATTTTCTATTGTTGCTCTCAACGAGTCCCACAGGTGGCGTATCTGTTCTTACTAGTCCACGCCTTGAAAACATGGACCTGCTATATTCAGAGAATAATGTTGTAGTCCATTCGTCATCCACACTTTTGTTAAATGCCATGTGTAGCAGTGCTAATTCGGGAAGCGATGACAGCATAGACTAATTACTGGAGAAGATTAGCATCGCTATGAGCTTTGCTGGCGTTAAAGAGACGATAATGCTAGCTGGGGATCTCAATTATCGACTGGAGCAAAACCCACCGAGTGAGCGAACTACCGCCCTGTTAGTGTCACTCGATGCGTACGGTTTATGGACGTATACCGATAGGAGCACCCCCACTTATTATGCCAATGCCAACCCGCAGGGGGTTGGTTCTACGGGAAGAACGGGATGTTCATCAATCGACATTTTTGCAACTTCAGCCCCACCAGACTGTGTGACATATGAAGGGCCGGCTTTCTGTGTCTTACAGACGGGGATTAATAAACATATTTCCGTGATTCTCAGGCTCACTATAGAATGGATCAGTACTGTGAAACGACGCACCGGCGTAGGGAAGCGTTGTGATAACAACATGGTCATTTCGCTGCTTGTTCGGATTAACCCTGATAGACTACAGCACGACTGTCGTGATGAGGCAATAGTTGAGATCACTTTGCAGTGTTATCTGTGCAAGTGCAATGAACATATTTTGCCTCGACGTTGCGCCCAGAGTGATTGCATCACCGCAACTAGTGATATGCCAATTTATGATATGCCAATTGCGCTGAGGCAAGTTCTACTTGGAGCGATCCACTTATCGTCCTATGGTCCAGTTGCGGCGGCTATTTACTTAATCACACAACAGCATTAATGAAGGCTTTAAAACTTCAAGAAACGGTCATTTGCCAACTAACCGGAACGCCTCTTTACATTAAAGGAACAACACAAATCTCCGGCCTTACAACTTTACGAGCTGTCCAATTCCATTTGAAATATTCCTGGGTCATTTTCAAGCAGCTTTCACCCACGCGAATATGGTACCTGTCGAGACTCCAATTTCATACGAGCTCGAAGCTTTCGAGAGAATTTTCGCAGAGGCTCTTGATGAACCGTTTAGTCTAGACGAAGTCAATGTTGCCCTCGCTCGTTTATAAAACAACAAGGCATTCGGGCCAGATCTTGTGAGGAATGAAGACCTTCGGCAGGGACATTTCCTCGTGCCTAAATGGCAGTCTCTTTTTAACAGGTGCGTCTCTGAGGGCGCTCTGCCAGTCAAGTGGTATGAATGCCTTCTCAAGGTAATCCCATAACGGAAAAGAAAATCCTTCGGACCCCTCCCCGTAGCGACCGATATCAAAAATGAGTTGTGTCTACAGACTACTCTCGAGCATACTAATAAGACGTATCACGGATTTTCTGACAGCACTGGCGTTTCTTCTAGATGAGCAGCATGGCGTAGCGCATGGTCTAGGGAACTAGTGCGCTAGTCATGGTTGTCATCTACCGGGGTGTCGCCGGTTCGATCCCTGTTGTTGATCGAATTTTCTTTGAGCGATAATCATTAAGGATAGATGATAAAGCATACCGCTGAGAATCAGAGGCCACGCTGCCTTATTGACTGTTGGGGAAACCCTAGATATCTTCACATGTCCGACCCTCGGTGCATTGAAGATAAACCTCAGGCTAAGTTTTAAGACCGTAGGGGACGGAGGATAGTCTAGAATTAAAAACAACCTCCTAAATTTTTTTTTTCAGATGAGCAGCAGGGCTTTAGGACTGAATGCTCTACTATCTCAGCCTGCAAGCTACTCCTTGAGCAAATCACAATCTCATTAACCGGAAGAAACTTCCTTCGTTTGCGGTTTTTATTAATTTAAAATTTGCCCTTGACATTGCAACCCGTGATATTGTCTTGAAGAAGTTGGGACAGGCTAAAGTTGGACTACGAGTGCCTATTCTGCTCAGGGCACTTCTTAGGGCTAACCAGATTATTCTCGATTTTGACACGTTTGTTCAGACGACTGGATATTTGTAAGGCGACAATGTATCTAATCCCAGAGAATTTAAACTATTGCCAGCTATGATTAACCAGGCCTGGAAGGAGTCTCTCCGCCCATGTCGTCACCTCACCTCTCGTAACAGTGTTCACAAATTTTACCGTCTATTATGCCGCTCCGCTGGGTTTGTTGAACCCAAAGAGAACTGCAAAAGCCGTCGTTGTGGCGGTCCATGTCCCCTGTATCACCTACCCGAGCGTACTAAATCCGTGTCGCTCTCTCAGTTACAGCAAGAATACTCATAAACAATTTTCACCATATTTGTCATACATATTATGTTCGTATTTTCATACTCAAACAGGGCGCATTTTAAATAAATAAATAATGTTGCGTCTCTTAACGAGTAGCCGTACTATCTTGGCACAACATTCCAGCAAGCATTCCACCATCGATTTTGTTGCTTTTATTGGTTGTGTATGTGAACGTGCGCCGGTGTGTGTGTATCTGTGGCTGTGTTTGCAGTGAGTGACGCGACGCCAAATAAGAAGACGAAGAAAATGGGCTCGGAAGATCTTTCGACCTTGACCTGTCCAGTTTTTGTCTGGAGTCTGTAGAGCGGCATGGCGGCACCGTTGTCCTCTTCTTGGGTCAAAACAAGCAAGTAAGGACGAATCCATGACTGCCGTGGATGGATAACAACACTGACCGACGCTTGATGGCTTGTTGTAGTGTGCGCTGAGTCGTCGGTCGCCGAGCCACAATTGTCGGCCACCCCGCAAGGCATAGCGGGGAGACCATTGTTTGCCGTACCCTGACACTGACGTGTCGAAACCGAAGCGGCAGCGCTGCTGCTGAGCTGAGCGACGTGTCTGCAATTTTAATAGCGCTAGGATCTGTCGCTTAACCAAACAGAATTGTTCGGCGGTAAAGAAGAAGAACAAGAAGAAGAAGAAGACGGCAAGAACGCTTGTGCCCGAAACGCCCGAAAAAAAAACACCATTCTGCCAATTTCCTACACAGCTGTATCAGTTGAGTTGGGCGTCGTCAGCTCGCGTGAACGCGCGACGTTTAAACGGGGCGCCAATGAGTGAACAACAGACCGCCCATTGGCCGCACTCTAAGATGCGCTGTCGCTGGTTGTCTGCTTGTCTACAAACCACTGTTCGCTTGAGTGTGTGGCCAACCACATCGTAAAAAAGACATGCTGCACTGTTTAAGGAAGCTTTGTGGAGCAAAGCCTCTGGCTATAGTCTATTTATTATCTAGAGCTGAATTAGCGGTGTGCACTTTGTATTCCATCTGCTATTCCATGTGTTGTCCGGATCGATCTGTCACATGTTCACCGCACAATGCGGAAATCTAGAAGTATACGGGAAATGGTTAAATCGAACATTGTTGAAAAATACACAATGTTTGAGAATACGTTTTCCGTTATAAGCTGCCTTTCGTAAAATACAGGTTTGGGCCTTTGTTCGCGGTGCCTTTATCTCATTCTTGTATGCGGCCAGGAACTGATTCGTGAGACGATCACGTTTTGGTGCATTTGGGCGACTCACACCGAAGCCCTTTCAGCTCTCAAAAGTCTAATCCGTTTAGAACATTCAAGTCCAATATTATTAGCTGCGTGCCTATAGGTAAGGCCATGATCCGCGTAATAATGTAAAGTATATTTTAAACTTTTCCACCGACTGCTTTCCTCAATTTCTAGCTAATCTCGCTTCACTGGCGTTGCCAGACACTCATTTAGTTCAAGTGTAACCTAATATCTCCTTAGTCTTCTGAACAGAGCCCTCTTCTCAGGGCAATCCCACGAATCAACATTTATTCGATGATCATTTTGGTGTGTTTCGTGCGTGTGTGTATCTCAATATTATATATATATGAACTTTTTACGAGAACATTCTTACCGCAACGTGACACTCTGTGAACAGAGAAATCAGGCATTTGGCTAAGCACTCGTCTTTATTTCGACGTTCTTTATGTTTCTTAGTTTTTTGTTTCCTTCCTTGTTCTCTATTCCACGTTCTCGGTGGTGGTGGTGGCCATTTTCTGCTGCTCCATCTTATTTGCCTTCTACCCAGCCTGTCCCGATGTGCCGTGCAGGACCTGGTTCTGCCACTGTCACTACCACGGTTGTGTTGTAAGTACGTCCCAGCCAAATACTATGTAGCAGCTATGCCGTAGTAGCTGGGGCTACGAAGAACGGCACGTTAGCCGGGGCGGAGCCGAAGCTGAGTTGGAGCACAGCCAGCCAGTTAGTCAGTTCAGTCGCCTGCCTCACTCAAGCTTTATGGCGTTACTACAACGAGTTGGAGTCATGCAGTGTCGTCGTCCAGTGACGTCTTGCGACGACGACGACGAGGTATGTCCAGGACAGCCGTCACGAAGCAGGATGATGGCAAACGTGCACAGAGTAACAGCGGCGGGGCGGCCGTGCAGCGACCTGGACGCAGGCGTCACTCACATCGTTAACGAGGGGAGAACCCTACTCCCTTCACCCTCCCCAACGTCAGGTCGGAGAGGCTGGCTGAGAAGAGGAAGCCGTGTCACACAAATCGTCAAAGGAAAAGGATTTGTTGCCCAGACTTTCACAATTGAAGACAACAACAACAACAACAACAACAATAACAATAACAACAACAACAACAACAACAACAACAACAACAACAACAACAACAACAACAACAACAACAACAACAACAACAACAACAACAACAACAACAACAACAACAACAACAACAACAACAACAACAACGACGACGACGATGACGACGACAACGATGATGATGATGATGACGCCGCCGCAGCCCATGGCAAACCCCGTAGCTGCCATACCCCCGCCTGTGGACGGTGACTGTTGCTGCCACCGCAGCGGCCAACGAGTGCTTGGCGGCTGACGTAAGCAGGGGTGCAACTGAACGGACCACCACGGCACGAAGACCCAGAAGCACGAATTTGTCGACACCGCAATGAGATGATGAGTTGTTGGGTGCATACTAAGACAACATGCGTAACTGTCCGTTACCGATTTACCACTGCTTGAATCCGCTACCACCACCACCGCTATCATGGCCAGCACTATCACACCGCCACCCCTACCGCTCTTACAGCTCGGAAAGAAATAGGTGAGCCGTGTGCTTGATGAGTTAGTGAGTCCACGCGGCGGGACCCGTGTGACAGCGGGGCCATTCGTCAACGCAATGCAGTAGCAGTCTCATTCATGCCTTCTTGTCATCCGTCAATGATCCGATCGGTCTTTGTCCCACGTACTCTAGATCATTTTATCCCACGTCTTTCTCCCTTTCTTTCTCTAGCTTGCTCAATCTCCCTCTATATATATATGTATATATATATATATATATTTGTCTGTGTTTCTCTCTTCATTTCCCTATTTCCTTGAATCAACCATTAATACCTGGCATTCATGGTTATAGACCTGTCCCGATAGGCAACAAGCGTAAGAAGTAATATAGAAGCGAAAGCGAACCTGTCCCGACACTGTTTCCCATTGTTTCTGACAGACATCAACGGCAAACACTTAAATAAGAAAAAAACACACAGTAGTTCTAAGACCTTATATAACAAATCAAGAGCATATTATTGTGCTTGTAAGAAAATGAAGTGACAATAAAATGTGCACGTACGTACAGGTGTATTGGCACAGTAGCACTGAAATGTGTACGCTAAATAAGTGTTAGCATTCGCGGGCCCTCGGTGAGCGTATCCTATGTCGCTGTCGTGAAAGGCGTGCGCTCAAATGGCAAGCATTAATTAAAATAAATTAACCACGCTACAGTAACGACAGCTGCCAATTTGGTCGATCGGGCAGACAATAGCGACGTGGCGGGCCTTTTCTGTGCTGTTAGAAAGAGCCAAGGAATCAATCGGATATGGACGTCGAACAGTTGTTGAATGGAACAGAGGGCGGCGTCGCATCGAACAAGCTAACAAACAACAAAGCCGACACGAGCTGTACGTTTAAACGCCCCCACAAAGCAGGCAATCAACAACAAGTTTTGCAGCGACAAAGAAATCATTGATCTGCTTTGTCTACAAGCAGTCTACAATTACTGAAACTGCAAATGTTAAATGCGTACACATACATACGGTGAAACGTTGCAAATTTGCGGATATTCCTCAAGCTGTCGTACGAAGCCAGTGCGACCACCCCCGCTACGACAACACATAGATAGCTGTTACTGCAGCGGGTGCGAGTATAACGATAGTCGCGGTAGCCGTCACAGTCAACAGCGGCCACTGCTTTAAACGCAGCGCATCGACCCCTGGCCCACATCGACACCGTCGTGCCAGGACAATCCGTCTTTACGTCAACTACGAAATTGTTTTTTCTGGTCCACTCGTTGACGTCGGACGTGGACCACCTGCAGCAGCGGCAGCAGCACGGACAAGATGGCACGAAAAGTCCATTAGTGGTCGTGGCCTTTGTTACCGTTATTGTTATTGTTGTTACCGCTGTTGCTGTTGTTGTTGTTGGTGGTGATGATGATGTTGTTGTTGTTGTTGCCGTTGTTGTTGTTGTACTTCTTGTTGTTGTTGATGTTAGTTCTGTTGTTGTTGTTGCCGCCGTCTCACTTCGAAGTAAAGCGAGTCGACAGCCACCACGTGTCTATGGTACCGCTGCGAGCTCCGTCTAGACTAGGTCTTTCGGCGTGGTGTCATGTTGCCAGCTGGCCCGTTGCAGCTGCAAGCGCGTCGTGGAAAACCGCCACAATGTTGTTGTTCTAGCTGGAGTCGAATCAGCGCAAGGCCGTGGGGCGTCGGTCGCTGCACAGCCTAGACTTAAGGCTCACTGGCTCGTCTCGTTCGACTTGTGTTACGCAGGAGTCCCTCGGGACGAGACGCCTCATGGCGACGCCTCGGCGATGCCAAAAGCTGTTTGCGGTTTCGTCAGATAATTAGCCCTCGTTTGGGGCTGGGAATTGGGTCATGCGCTGCTGCGGCTGCATCTAGTTAGCTGAGCTCGCGAGTGAGTAATACCTATGGCTTACACACATTCACTCACCAGCGTCAACTCGGGCGATGAAGATGAGGAAAGCGACAAGAATAAAAACTATCGACGCGGCGATGACAAACAGTAGATCCAGGCCCCCCGATTGATCAGTACTGTGTTGGCCCGTTTGCTTAAATGGCGGCCAGTACAAGGAGATGGCTGGTTTTAAGTGATATCTGCTTTTTCTCTACTAAATATGATGTGCCTTTCTTGTATGTCTCTACCACTAGTTTGATTCGTTCGTGTCTCACATAGCTTCTATTTTTCCCTCTGTTTTAGAAAAAGATCTTTTTTATACCTTTGATACACCAATCGTCACCACGGTGGCGTAAAACGCATCGCTCACACATACATCTCATAGAGCGTAAACCAGTCCCGCGTCTAAAGAGATTTTTTCTCTCTTTTAATGTCACAGTCAGGCATATGACGAGTCAACATCGCCGTGATCCTCAAGTTCAATTGAGTAAGGTCAGACCGGCTTCAATAAGGGACATCCGGAGAGCTGTGGCTGAATGGTGGCTGAAAGACTGGTGTTCATTTAAACTATAACCGTTGGCTAACCAGCAGACGGTGCCCAGGCCGGTGTCTAGATGAAAAGCAGTTGGACAGTTGCGTTCATACTCTGGTGCAAGCGTGGAAGATGAAGACTGAGGGAACCAGACTAGGCAGGGGGAGGTGACATTTCATCGGCGCGAGTCGGTGTCATAAGACATTGCGCGCGTTTCTGATTTCCCGAAGGACGAACGATGAGCCAGAAGCGTCACTGGAACCCCGTGGTGGCCTTGAATAGCTCCTTTGCACAAATGTAGCAATGCTGGTGTGAGCATCTGTCACACTGGATGGACCATGTGATCAAAAGAAATAAGTTTGTCACAGTCTGTGGCCGATTCCATAAAGGCTAGAAATAATGTGTTTTTATTTGCTTTAAGGTTCTATCGTTAGGTAACTTTAACGTTTGAATACGTTTGGTGTTGCTTAATATATTTATGTATATATAGCGTTGGAACAAACATATGTGGAACATTTACATTGCTGGTTACTGTTTTTATCATTAGAAGATGTCAATAGTTTTGTTGAATATCTATGTGTTGACATAAAGAAAACGTTAAGTATAGTGCAAAAGAAGTAAGGGAGGCCGCTATAGCCCAGCATCAACTGTGGTCGCAAGACGCCAAGCAAGCATATTCTTTTAGCTAAACCACATTTGAAGTTGGAGATTGTATACTCTTAGTCCAGACGACAAAAATATATGCTAGGGTTCCTTACAAAATTACACACGTAGTCATGTATTGCAAGTTTGTTTGCTAATCGTTATATAGCTCGCAACCAAAAAAACACTTCAAATGCGTTTCACTTGATTTAGTCAAAGACGGCTTGCAAGAAAATCGGATAAAAGTTTAAGCTTTATGTGGTGTGATCTGTTGTTAAGTAATGCCGACGTGTAGTAAAAGTACGAACATATGCAACAAATAATTCGTTTGTATGAATAAGTTACGCAAAAATAACGGTAAACGTATGATTTACAGTCGTCAAACAAAAACAACAGGAAAGAGTGGTACGAACGCTAACGACACCCCGGAGCCTAAAGGCGCTAATAATAGAAGAACTAAACGTCTACTGAGCTTAGCCGTGACTGTATAGTATTTCGCTGCATCGTCCCAATGTGTGTTGCGTTGAGTCGGTGCGTCACTGCGCTAATGGATAAAAGCGTATCTGTGCTTTCTACTCTTGTGCGTAGAGTATGGTAGGGCTTTTACTTACAAAGGTGCAGCGTAGCAGCGCTTCTTTCATATGGCCCGCAGCGGTAGCAGCTCAAGAGATGGCAGACAGACTCACAAGTCCGATATCGGAGACCCCGCGCCCACCCCCTGTCACCGACAGAACACATGCAGTCGTAGACCCTACAGTAAAAGTGCTTGTACGAAGATCCGGGGACATGCACGTAGCGGCATTTGATAAGGAGATGAGAATAATAAATATAACGAGAACCTGTAGTATTATCATCAGCAGCAGCAACGGCAGCGGCAGCGGTGGTAGCGGCAGTACTCAAATGAAAAGGGAACGCATTCTCCCTGTGCTCCAAGTGACAAATAGGTCTAGAGCGAGAGACCGAACTCGGATGGCCTGAATCATCAGGCCACCTCCTTTTTCCGCCGCCGTCTTTTTGTATCTGTCTCAGCGCAAGGAAGAAGACGCAAACTAAACCGGGCGTTTGTCGGGTGACAGCGGGTTTTCCCGCTGTCTTCCCTAGCCTACAGCCCGCCTACCTCTCCAGCGGTGGCCAGCCAAGGCTGTTCAGTTAATTAGTCACAATTAGACGGTCATCGAAATCGATTGCTTATCTTGTTCGCGTCCAAAGCGGTGTGGGGGGGGGCATTGAACTCGTACGTCTGTCTCGCAGAACCGCGTACGGATAGTCAACCGCTGACGCTGCACAGACGTAGAGAAGGGCTTAGATCCACCAGCAGCGCAGTCGATTGCGTACTCGACGATGCCTCAATGTGCCGTCAACGTCGATGAGTCCAGCAAAAATCGCGCAACTAAACCGTGCCTGCTCTTGTCGAATTGATAGAGTGCAAAGCTGCCCTCAACCGCTTTATAATATATATATTAATATCTATATATATGTATATATATATATATAAATATATATATAACAAAAAAAAAAATATATATATATATATATATATACAATTGTGATGTAAGAACATGTGCACAGCCCGCTTGGGGCATAACTCAAAGCATTAGGTCCAGGCTAGGGCTGGTCCACCTAGCCAGGGTACCTCTAATCGAGGCGGCATTCCCTCTTTGAACATTTAATGACAGACGTTGCAGTAAGTATTCGCCCGCCCTCTTGTCTCCTGTAGCGAGTACCAATCTTTTTCCGACATCATTAAGCAGTTTCTTCGTGAGCAGCCCAGCCCCCCCCCCCCCCAAGGTCTCAAACGCAAGGGGTGAGAACAAGTGTGGGTAAGAGACGCCTGAATACTTTCTGCACTTGGCTGCTTCCATTAGGGCTACCGCGTGTCCAGGGCGAACTGCGCCCGCACCGACCATTGAAGGGGCTAAAGAGTCGGTTACGGTTGCATCCCACACCAGCATTTGGCCCTGCTCAAAGGGAGTCAGGGTCATGCCATCAGGTCTCTTTCCATCGTCTCGGACTAAACCAGGGGGCTCCAAGATGCATGGGTACCCTGCCGATCGCAGCGCTCTGCTAAACGTTTCGTTCAAGGCCGAGTGGCGTGCAATTCTGCCTGAACTCTGCGGACAGGAAAGCCCATGGTGGCCTAGGGAGTCGACCTCGTCACCGCATTTGCAGTGGTGTGGAGAGACTAGCTCTGCTCCTAACCTCAAACCGACAAGTATTCGTGTAGACTCATCGTCTAGGAGGGTACCCAGCTGAGGGCTCGGGAGGGCGTGCAGCCATGCACCTGCACCGGGCGAGGAGACTGCATGTAGCCTCGCTTTGCTAGCGGCCGTGGTTGTTCGTTCCCATAGGCCGCTCAAACGACCGTCATTTGCCAGCTCTGACCACTCGCGCTGAAGAGAAGGAGTCTCTGGTTGAGACCCGCAGAATGCAATGGCGTCGTCCTGGATCTGTTCAAGCGTGGCCTTGAAGTTCGCAACCGCCTGGGGGTCCAGAATAGACTCAACGCCACTAGTCGCCGAATGCAGGGAGGCGATGTGTGCTGCGACTAAAAGCGAATTTGCTTCAGGCAAGCCCAGTCCACCCTTGGCTACGGGTAAGAAGGCCTGAACTAGGGAATCGTCTTGCAACTTCAAGTTGAGTATAGATTCCAGCGCACAACACATCTTCGCGTTAATTTCCTCCAAAAGATCCGAGAAGGCTGAAGTATTGACTCCCCTGAACAGGTAGTTCAGCCTCGACGCGGAGAAGCATAAACGCAGAAGGTACAGCCCCCGGTGAGCACCCAGCTGGGGAAGACGGTTGAGACCAATCTCGAGTTTTTCTCTCCCGCGTTCGATAGTCGGTCCAAGTTGGCGAGAAAACAGGGGTACGCCAAGTAGATCCAGGTTATCGTCTGTTACGCGGCAGCCTGGAAGTAGATTCTGTATTTCGGAGATATCAGCTGTATCTGAGCCGATTATGTGAACCTCACACTTGATTGGGTTCAGCTCCAGACCGCTGCATGCGGCAAAACTAAGTATCTTGTTTAGGTCTTCACAGACTGTACTTATGTTCCCTCCAACGACCCCGTCGTCCAAATACCACAGGTTGAGTGGACTTTCAAGTGTGTTAACCAGGTCTTTAACGGCAAGACAAAACAGAGGGGGAGCAAGGGGATCTCCCTGTTGAATCCCTACAGCCGAAGTGAGCAGTGCCGAGGGCAAGACCAAGTGCGATGAATTACCGTAAGCCAATTTCACCTGATGATAAATGGAAGGGGCCTCATCTCCGACCACCTTTAACAAGTGATCCCTCCTGACGGTGTTAAACGCGTTTTTAAAGTCAAGCTTGACTAGCACAGATGGATCGAGTCGGGAATCAATAAAAGCCCTTGTAGCGTGTATCATTATTTCAGCACCCCCCTTGGTGGAGAAACCCAACTGGTGAGGCCCAACCGCTAGGCTAATAACATCTTTAGCGTCCCTCACTGCCAATTTTGCCGCGATCCTGTGTAGTACCGATGCACAAGCAATAGGTCTAAACGAGCCGTCCATCTTCTTTAGTGCGAACAGCCTCGCTCCGAAGATTAGGGGACACCACCCTGGATGCGGAGCTCCCCATCGCAGCAGATCGATTACTTTTGCGAGGGCCTTGCTAAGTCCGTCGGATGAGCAGCCGAGAGTCGGTGAGAGAAGGTCTTGTAGAAGTCGAGGTCTGATAAAATCCAGACCGGCGCCAGAGCTCTTTGAAATATATATATATATAAATACATGATTGATTGATTTATTATTCGCTTGGCATGCATACCTAAATACACATGTCACCCTTAGGGCGCTTAGAGCGGCAGCATATATGTTACTCATGCATCTGAATAATCAATGTACACTTCCATATATATATATATATATATATATATATAAATATATAAGTATATATACATCTATATATATATATATATATATAAATATAGATTTATATATCATTTACAATACGTTTGCACACTCGGCAGTGCTTGCCTTAATAAAAATGGTGGTAAAAAGGTGTCACGTGAAGTTAAGAGTCAGTTGTCCGTGTCCTTGCTTGATGGTAGCCCCCGCTCTTATGGACCCGGTGCGAGCGGTATATCCTCAAGGTTCCTTGCAAAGTTAAAACGGTGAGATCCATAAGATTCCTCTTCGTGACGCCGAGCCCCAAGAGCGTCCTCGCAGATTCGGAGTCCCATACACCACTCATAGAGATAGTGATGGATCCGAATCTGCGAGGTTTTTGCGGGTCGGGGAGCGCCGCTCTTAGGAACTCGACGTCGTATTTGGCGATCTTGTCTTGCCGTGCTTTTGCCAGGTCCCGGTTCGGGCCGCAAACCTCGACATCTAAAACCCAGACCTCGGTAGGTGTTGTTATTACGAGGTCGGGCTTTAGACCCGGTGCGCCTCGACGGAATACTCGCTCACGAACCACCTCATGACCCCTTTCGCGGAGAAGACGCGCCACGCGATCACAGACGTCGTCATGTCTCTTTATGGTTTGTTTGTGTGTTGTATCGCACATCTGAGCGACATGAGCCAACGTCTCAGGCGCATGACACCCGTGTCTACAACGTTTGTTGTAGCCCGGGCGTCCCCTGGCCAATCTGGCACGCGTTGGTAGTGCGTTGATCCTGAGCTTTAGTAGGTTTAAATACTCCTTACCAGATAGGTAGGGCATACCCTTAATCCAGTAATGTACAAAGGGCGTTTTTGTGCTTTTTTAAAATGTGCCCCATCGAACGTGTTGTGTAGTTGTTGAGACCAGTAGTCGGTCTCTTGTGTAGCGGTCTCAATGGAGGTTCCCAAGCGCTCGCAAAGAAGTCTTGTTTTCGCAAGATCTTTTTTAAAGTGCTCGGTGGTTAGCATTTATTGGACCCCAAGGTGCGTGGAGTGTTGTAGTGCTGTCAGGCGGGAGAGGCGGAGTCTGGGAATGAATGTTTGGAGGCAGGGGATGTCCAGACCGCCGTGTGCTGTGTGCGTGTACAGGTAGGCGTTCGGCACCGAGTTTTCGAGCTTAAACCATTTCGACTTAACAACATTTCTGATCTATTTATCTAGGTCACTAAGGAGTGCGTAAGATGGTCTGGGACCGGAGACCAGTTTATATAGGAGACGGGGAATGAGAAAGTCTTTCAAAAATATGAGTCTTTGGTGGGGTTTAAGGGGAGCTATCGTGAGTATGTTGAGTAAATTAAGGAGTATATCCCTGGTGGAGTCAACTCTGCCATTGCTGTCAAAGTCGACTCCAAGATATCTCCATCGATCGCTCATACCTTTATCTGGCAATTGCCGATCTCCAACGTTAAATTCTGGTACGGTATTGATAAAACCTTTACCTTCCTTCCTATTAAATAGGTGGGAGAAAGTAAAGCTTTTATTAGTATTAATTTCAAGGCCTCGGGATTTCAAAAGTGGGTCCGCAATATTAAGGAGCCGTTGGAGAGTGGATTTCGTGGAGGCTAGGAGGATGAGATCATCCGCAAAGGCTAAGCCCATAAGGCGGAAGTCATCAGTAAGTTGGTACCCGATATTAGTTTTGTCTAATTTTGAAAGAATGTCGTCGACAACTAGATTAAATAAGAGGGGGGACAGAGGATCTCCCTGTCTAACACCCCTAGTTGGCCGAAATGTGCGACATTCTTGTCCAAATTCTATGAGAGTTTTAGATGAGAGGTACAAGCGTTCGATATAGTTAATGAATACCTCCGGGTATCCGCGAGTCCGGAGTGATCACAGGACGGAGTCATGACTCACCATGTCGAACGCCTTACGGAGGTCGATTGAGGCGAGTCTGAGCTCACGTCCTGCAGACTTGGCATCGTTAAGGATACCATCCAGAACCGCAAGATTCTCGAAGGTACCATTATAAGGGAGAAACGCTCGCTGGATTGGGAGAAGCTTAATAGAGTTCTGGAGGCGTCTAGAAAGAATTTTGTTAAGCGTTCGTTGTAAGTATGAACTAATAGATAGGGGTCGCAAATCGCTTGGAGATGTGGCATTGTTAATTTTAGGGATGAACGCTAAGCGAGCAGTTTCATGGGCTGAGGCAATATCGCTAATTAATAGTATGTTAAGAATACAACAGACTACTTCTAACGGGAGTTTACGGAGGGACGAAAGACAAATCCCGTCCAAGCCTAGTGCTTTTGAAGGTCCGCGGAGAGCTACGTGGGTTTCCTTTAGGGAGATAGGGAGGGAAACCTCAAAGAGATCAGAGTTGGGAGTGTATACGGGGCAAGGGAGTGGTTCAGGGGGTGGTTGTGTCATCGTGTGTTTGCCGTCCAGCACCTCATGAGCGCATTTGGATCGGTTTTGCCTAAAAAGTTTTTGAGTGGTTGCGTAGTCTTGACGTCGCTGTTGCCTTTTAGATACTCGCGCTTCAGTGGAAGGTGTTTCTCTAAAGGCACGACGTCGGACAGTGTGTGTAAAATGTTTGTTCAGAAATTCGTTTAAGGCGATAGTGTGATTCTCACCTGAGCAAATTATATTTGACAGATGAGTAAGGTCTGTTGAAATTATGTTGCGTTTGGGAAATGTGTTTGGGAGGGCTTGTATTTTAGATATTATAATATATTTTTGGGATGGATTATAGGGGCCATCTGATTCAGAGTATCGAGGCCGACTAGGCTCAGGAAGCTCAGATCCGTCAAGGTTGGAATCCAGGAGAGACCTCTTTTTAAGGAGATCCTCTACCAGATCCTTATGCGCCTGAGAATTACGTTGGCCTCTAATCGCCCCAGGTGTGCGTGAGTTAAAATTAGTAGCTAAAAGGTGGTCAATTTCTCTAGGTGTTTCGTTATTATTATCTAATATAAAATCTGCTTCTAATGTTGCTAAAAGTTCACGGTCTTGTGGGTTCCATCTGGCCTTCGTAGAAAGGGGGGCTAAAATGTTCTCATTATATTCGTCCGGATGGGCACGACGACGGTGTAAATTAAGACCTGATTTAGAATTAAAGACCTTTAAGCAAGTACTAGATGGACATTTACAATTTGGCTGAGAGACGCGTGAAGTACTAGGGGGGTTAAAATTATTATTAGAAGCAGCAGTGTCATTTTGTGAGGAACTTAAAATCAAATTATTAGTCTGTGATTGGTTAGGAGTTTGGGAGGTGGCACGAACTTCTCGTTGATTGTGAGTCAATCTAATGTGGCTCGCGAGGCCCGCGCCAGATTTGCATACTCGCCCGCAAGTCTGGCAGCTGAGTCTTCCGGCGGTGTTGCTGCCATCACGTGATGCCATTGTTGTCTTGGTCCACAGTGGTGGTAAGATTTCTTTAAAAGTTTCGTACGCGAACGATGGCGCGATTTTACGCAGATGTTGTTGTTAAAATCGCTAAAATGAAGCGGTCTTTAGACCATCATTCTGTTTGTCTCCACCCAGGGAGCACTATGTCATATTTCGTCACGTACTGTATTTATGCAAAATAGCGTCGAAAGTAGAAGTTAAAAATTGCACATTAATATGTACAATAAAAGTGTCGGTTTAAGATATATATTTGTGGTAATTAGATGGAAGACTAGCATCAGACAGATTAATTGCTGTCTCTTCGATTCAGTGGAATTGAAGCATCTATTACAAATATATAGTAGGTATGTAGGTAGTCAATTAAAATATATAGTGGTTTAAAAACACGATATGGCTGCCCAATATATCGTTGCTTATTGTATTCTCTACGCTGTGTTCGATTTTAGAGTTCAAAACAAAGCGTATTGATACACCACTATATGTATGCACTGTCTGGGTTTTGTAGCCAGTGCATACACTATACCTATTTAGAAGTTAAGATTAGTGAAATATAATTAGGGCCGCTATATTTCACTAAAACAACTATATAGGTCGACTCACCTTACCTAAATCTAAAAACCGGCACAATCACTTCCACTTAAAAACGCTAAAATGCACTTCAGACAGGCCTTTGCAATGGTGAACGCACTGCTAACCTATCTAACACAGTGACGCGGCGAATTATAACAATTTTGCATCTTTTAAATGCAAAATGGAACTGTTTGACGGTGTTGGATCTCACAGTTCGGTCGCACTGGTGGCCACGATGGTCTGTGACAAAACTCCCGTTAAAAAGCCAGATATAACTTGCGATCTAGGCAATTTAAGCGGGAGCTCGCACCAGTGCGACCGTCCGGCTCAACAGCTGAGTGGATATAAATAAAATAAAAAAGGCTTATATGATAAAAAAAAAAATATATATATATATATATATATATATATAATATATATATATATATATATATATATATATATATATATATATATATATATATATATATATAAATATATATATATATATATATATATATAATGGGCACAATGAGGGGCTGCCTCGAGGATAAGCTCGACTGGTAGCGCTCCCCACAAGTCCTAGTGTTGATAGTTAATTACATCTCGCTGTAACACTTAAATGTCAGTTTAATAAATATATATATATATATATATATATAAATATATACATGTATATCAGGTGGACCAGCCCCAGCTTGACCCTAGAGCATTAAGTTATCTATTTTCAGTTCGTTATGTGACAAATTTGCCGGCGGGCTTTGTCGGTCCATAATGTATAAATATATATATATATATATATTCTATTCGTCTATGGTTTTGCTGCATTGATAGAGTCAAATTTCTTAAGGCGGTATTGACTTTTCCAATCTAGACCTTGAGCTCTCACGGGCAAACAGCAGTTTCTGTCATCGTTTGATCCATGGCCACGCAAGACGCAATATCCAGCTAGTTTCAAGGCGGCTTAGATCAGACGAAATGACCAGTGACAGGTAAACCAACGATGTTCTAGTGAAATGCACTATTCACCACTACGCAGGTGTTTGCTGGCACCAAAACTACCAAACAAAAGTTCTAGATCCATCAATAATATCTTTATATGAACCTTATTTATCTTAAGGAAATATCTCACTCGCTCGTCTTCAACGGAACTCGATGCGATGCACTTTTCTCGTCCTCCAAGGGCCGTGCGTCTCCGTGACTTTATCTGCCGGTCAATGTACTCACCTTAATACCGGCGGTTCACCCTTATGGTGGAGTGCGTTTCACCGGCATCTTGCAGCCGTCTTTTAATTTGTTAATTTATTAAAACAAAAACTGACGTTGGCAGTGATGATATTAGTGTGAACGTCACAAAGAGATCAGTGAGAGCTCGATTGCTCGGAAAGGAAACTGAAGGACAGCATATGTAGAGCCCCAGTCAACCCTCCGCCGTGCCTGCTCTTACTATTGCAACAGATTTCTAGAAAATTTAACTCAAATCGTGGCAAATACATCGTTTTGCAGGAGCATCAGTTCACACAGCAATGATTGAAGTCGTGGAACACGTCTTCATTTACCATTTATACGCTTTTTTAAAACAGCGACTAAGGTTTTGGAATCAAAGCGGAGCCTACCGGATGATGTAGCATTGGCTGTTTTATTATAAATGTATAACCACTTTCCCATGCTGATGTTGCCTGAAACGCGCTGCAAGTCTTCGAAACGAGTGGATTTTACTGACATTTATACAAACATTTATTGTCAGCTCTCATATGCACGACGATTGCGCGATCATGCCAAGGAGAGATCATCTCTCTGCTTTAGACAATTGCTACTACCAGAGCTTAATTTTATTTAGTCAAGTAAATGAATGCGTGACTCGTTTAGTAATACATTCAGAAAGCGTATTACTACCGTTCAACGTTTCTACTACCATGACAACCTTTCAACCGCTTTGATCAATTGTCATGCTTACACATGATAATGTTAAATCTGCAATTCGTCGACGATGGTTTACCTTAAATGATTAACACAAAACAGCGCGGATTTTCACTCATGGTCGTGCATTTACAAATGTGACTTGAGCATTGGTGTACACATTTAAATAACTAGAGAAAATGCCGCTAGAGATATTAAGCGTTGCTAGACATTTAGGCGCCTTCTTTTTATATAGTCTATTCAAGTGAAATAGATGTGATTAATTCATTAAAAGCTAACCAGCCTGTAGTGCTTTAATCTCATGACAAGTACTATTATAGTCAAAACGCCTCAAGAGGCCCAAGGACTTGCAACCAACGATATGGGTTACGGCAACAACGGAAAGCATAGCCGCAGTGCGATGCGTGCATATATATATATATATATATATATATATATATATATATATATATATATATATATATATATATATATATATATATATATATATATATATATATATATATATATATATATATATATATATGTGAAAAGAGCGGTTCTGAGCGATGTATGTATATATATATATATATATATATATACGAGTAAGAGGTCTGGACAGAGAGAGACATTGATATTGGGATTACCATCACCAACGCATCAGAAGGCTTTGCTCGATAGCCCAGTGCGATAACAGAAGCAGTCAAACCAATGATGGGAGAAGGAGGGTAGGACGTCGTGGGGTATCTATATAGATGCCCGTTTGCGTGTACGAGAGAGAGAGAGAGCGAGCGAGAGAGAGCAGGCTGGGGCCTCTCCAGGAGCATGAGGAACGATGCATTATTGCCTAAGTGACAAGCTGATATATTATAGTAGTAGAAATGGTACTAACAGTAGCAACAGCCGGCGGGTCGGTATCTACGGGTATGTATATATATGCGCCATGTTGCAGTGCGTGCCGCAAGGTCTGGGTCGCTTGCCTTGCGAGACGCTGATACTGGGTGCCGGTGGTCGCCCGGTCAATGGGATGCCACAAAGTTGGGCTACGCGAAACGAAGCCGAAGTAGCAATGTATGTCATCTTGCCCATGGGACGGGGTGGTTGACGAATGGTCCGCCTCTAGTTTGTATGGTCGCCCGCTGCTTTGCGCATTCTCGTCGTACCTAGATCACGCCACCTTCAAGCCCAACGGACAGTAACGAAACGAGCGGCCCCTCTGCTTATTAGGGCTGGTAGAAAGCAAACGCGCAGAGAGTTTTAGTCGTTAACAATCGTTTGTTGTCACCTTGGTTAGGTATTGCACATTACACATATATATTATAAGAACATTATATCCACAATCCATCCTATGAGATCATATTCAGACTTGTCATCGATGTCATTTTCGTACATTGACCAGCGTTTAGTCGTTAACGTTAAGCAGATCTTCAGCAACTTGTATACTCTGATAACTAAGAATCAATCAACAAATTAAAGCAATTAATTGAACGATTTTTAGTTATATTTGCGTTTTGGTAGGTACCATTTTGTGATGATTCTTGAACGATTAGAATCCGTTTTAGTGGATATAATATAGACGTATTATAATTGCATTTTAATTTTAAAAAAAAGTATATTTTCTGTAACATACACAGGGTAACGCTTGCTAAAAATGTTTTAGTAATAAGCGATAATTGACCAAGATCCGAGCTTCGAGAACGTAGAAAGTCGACTACCAAGACTGTATATTTGTTGGTTGTCTCATATGCTACAGCCACACAAAAGTTAAGACAAAGTGACACTAGCTACAGACATTTGTCACTGACACTCGAACGATACGACGTATACAACTAGCATTGTATTGCGGACGTACGTCTCGGTTACGTAATATTGTGCTGAGTCAGTCAGGCTGTAATTCGCGTTATTTAGAAACAAGGATCTGTAACTAATGCCTGCACTACAATCACATGATATTTACCGTAATAAATGTGTATCCTCAAGCTCTATTGTGTTACGTCTTCATGGCTTCCGCCACAGGTAGATCACGATAGTTTTTAACTGAAGCTTGATCTAGATCTGAACTTTGCTTTCTGAAGACACCTACGCTATATTCTCCTGTAATTATGTTAACGAAGAGACAACATTTGGCCCCCTACAAAACCCAGAGCATGTTGCTCACAGCCGTGGGGAAGATGTTTAACGGTGATTGTACAAAGCTGTGTTTGCTCTGCTCTGTTAGGTTGTCGTAAACTCTAAGCTTTTGAGTAAAACTTTGGAACAAAGTCAATGTCTGATGATCTGCGACCTGCGTGTATCCTTTCGACTCGTCGATGGCTGATCTATTCAAGAGTGTCCTTAAGTGGCTTGCACCGAACATGAATGATTTTTACCGGCGCAGCATATTTCCGTTTTAAACTTGGCATTTCAGAATTTGAAAACAATGCTTGAGCACTATTCTCATTGACCCATTTTTGATTTGGCCATTACAGTTTCTGATTCAAAGTGTCTAATGCCCTTCGTTTAACCTTGCTAACTTTGTTACTGTAATACCCGCAGTTTCTTTCAAGCGTAGTTTAAATTTTGGGTAGCAGGAAAGTTACGGTGGTTAGCTGTATAGCATAATATGATTGGTTAGTATTATGTGGTTGGACGAGGACAAATGTTGAGTTTATTCTAAAATGCTTCTAACGTTCTATCTTAGATTGCTGTAATAGCTATAAGCTTTTCTGGCCAACATTTTACGTCCACGAGATTGTTTTTGCATTGCTTCATAAGACGAATCCCATTAATACAAATGCGCAACGAGGTGCACGCGAATGCACCACGCCACCAGGCTCGACAATGTAACAGCTAGTAAGTAGAAAAGTGCGTGAGATAAATCTACGGCGAGAACGGTTCCTGTTTTCAGACCAGCTGAAAACAGTAATTTAATTCAAATGAAACGCACCATTATTTCGTCGAAAGAGGGCAATGTTTACAACGTTTACATTTTACAAACTGCTAACTAAATCCATACGACAGTCCGTTTACATGTGTGCTGACATTTCCGCCGCTAATATTTTGCGTTTTCAGTGTTCTGGCCTTCCGCCACAAAGACATAGTATTTACGCAATATGTCTTGGTAATTTGTTTTGACGTTGCGGTATTACGGCTTCTAAGATTGTCTAAACGAATGCTAAAATTATTTAATATATTTGCTGAGTTAAAAATACAATTGTATATGTGATAATCTGCACTAGACTGCAGTTCTTAAAAAGGGCTTACCAGAATGGGTCTAACGGCAATGTTACATTATGGGACACGACGAAGGTATTTTCTCTGTACACTTTCAATTGCTATAGTGTATTTATCTAAATATGGCCGCATAACCTCACAATAAGAGGTAAATTTAGCAATAATGAATCGATTATAAATCATCATATAGAAACTGTAATAATTAACTTTGCGTTAAACATGCCCTGCATGTTTTTATGGTCAGCTCGTCTTTGGCTTTCTCGTATTCAATGACTCAACATCTGTAATGGTCTTCCGAAACACTACTGAAGCTTCCGACGGCTTGAATAAATAACTGAAATAAAAATGGATAAATAAACTCTAACTTAAATAAACTCCTTAGAGGGGCTTTATTGGATGTAGAATCGTGTTTGCCTCACTCTGTTGTTGCGCAGAAAGAAGCCCATACGCGTGAGCCATATGCGAATTTGGCCAGAACAGAAAGCTGGAAATAAAATTAAGTGCAAACAATTAGACATTGTAACTCCACTGCATTTTCGTTTCTTCCTGTCATATCTTCATGTGTCTTAGACTAATGGCGTAAGGTTTGCAGTGCATCATCTATGGGACAATGTTATGTCAGGAGTGAGAGCCGCGTTTCTGTCATATGTTGTAAAACATGTCAGCTAAACATCAACTTCCCTATATACATATATGTATATATATATATATATATATATAGGGTGTTGCAGAAATTTTTCATAACAGATAAAGGGAATTGTAGAGCTCGTTAAAGCAAATAGTTTTTCCAATGGAACATGGTCTCTGAGAAGTCTTGTTTCGGAGTGAAAGTGAAATTACGACGATTTGTGACACTAGTGTTTTTGCCCGACATAGGAGCATAAAATGTGCTGTTGCGAGACAACCAGTCCTCCTATATAGAAACCAAACATACTGTCGTGTTCGTGAGAAAATTCTGCTCCATCTGAATAATATACAAGGCCGGTCAGAAGACGCGACATGATCGCTTATAAGATAATTCGCCAAATATGAAGTTGTTTATTAGCGTTCCCGCCAAATACACACAAAGATGACACGCTGCGGCTGTTGCGCGACACATCGGCGGTAGTGAACGTCACCACAGTCAGTTTACATGCACTTTAATTGGACATGCCCTACGAAAAATCGTAATTACTCCGCAACCACAGTATATATACTGCTTGCAAGCCTCCTAGCCGCTCGTCTAACGTCGTTCGTCGAATACAAAAAGGCATTACCAGACGAACAACATGGCTTTCGTGCGCAGAGGTCAACACTAACTGCATGTGCAACCCTCCTTGCAGATATAGAGCAAACCCTGTCACGAAAGGGACTGTTTTTATACAGCGTATTTGTGGATTTCCGAGCCGCGTTTGATTCAGGCTCAAGAACTCGAGTCCTGCTTAAGCTCGCCGAAATCGGGGTCCCAATACGGATGCTGAAATTGATGAAAGACGTGCTACAATCCAATCAGATCATCTTGGATGACGGTGTAGCGGAGCACCCAAGCATAGAACAAACGACAGGCTTTGTCCAAGGCGATAATCTCAGCCCTTTGCTTTTTTTGTTTACTGGTAGACGGTTTATCAACACGTTTACAGACCCGACACCCAGCTGTCAAGATAATTATGTATGCCGATGATCTAGTACTCTACAGTAGCAGCAGATACCATCTGCAACAGGCGCTGGCCACTTTGTCGGCGTACGTGAACGTAGTAGGCCTTGAAATAAATATGCAGAAGACAGAAGCTATAAAGTTCAGGCACACGTGCAGGCTAGCCGTGACCGATACACTTAGGTTAAATGGACAAGACCTGAACTATGTAAATAAGTTCACATATCTCGGTATCACAGTGACCCCCTCAGCCAAGACCTTCGCTGCACATATAGAGGCGAGGTCTCGAAAAGCCTTGATTGCGGCGACAACCCTTAAGAAGCCCCAGATGCTCTCGATTAAGACAGCGCTAGCTCTATTTTATATGAAAATAGCGCCAATTGCATCATACGGGATCCAGCTTGTATGGGCTAAGCTAAGCTCGACTCAACTTAGTGCTCTCGATCGGGTGAAACCAGCTTATCCGCCCGCTTTACTGTGCACGGTTTTCATCACCTTCTTTGTCAGAAAGACGCTTGCCATGAACCCTGTGACACATGTGTTTGTAAATATCGTTATGGTATATGTGTAAGATATCATGGCAGTGAGTGCAATGCAATCTCCTCTCTAACAAGGCTGGCACTGAGCGATTTTTAATATTAATACCATTACGTGACTGTAGTGATATCGATCGTACAATTGTATATTTTACCCAATCTGGTGTGTAAATAAATCATGTGACTATATATATACATATATATATATATATATATATATATATATATACAAATTAATTTCGCCTGGTCAGCACCACTATAAGTTGTTTAGTATTTTTCATGCCTCGAGTAGTCTTCTCAACAACAGAATTAAGGTTCATCAAACATATTGACGAAGGAGCTTACCAGGACACTTTGTCATTTCACAGAATCCCAGAGCCTCGTTGTTTGAGGTTGTCGCTAGACGTCTTTAATTTAAAAATTGCACCGACTGCAGCTCAATACGAGATACAAGTCAACTCCCACTCGTCGAAACCGAACTTAATAGTACTCAACAAAATTAAAACTAGTCTTCTAAAAGGAGTGCTAGTAGTTCACCGTAGTAGCCGCAACCGACTTGTCTATCTGTTCGCCTCGACACCACTCCTCATGGAGGCCCTCCGAACAACTTATGTCTTACCGAGAACGGAGGCAACTAACTACTCGAAGGGTCCATGTTGAAAAACAGGCACTTCGTTGCCGGGTTTGCAATACATGGATTTTATATAAAGTTGTGTACACAAAACATATTTCACGAAATAACGACCAAGTGCAAATTAAAGCTACGTGGAGAATCGTGTGATCTGTATAACTGCCAGCAGTGTACAAGGGCGATACCGCTGACAAAAGTTATGTAGACAAGCTGTAATACAAACGTGTCACCAAAGTAATTGTTAATAAGTAATTAAGAAACATTATATATTTTAATTTGTTTACTCAAATATACATACAAATTTCGCCCGCCTGTTTTGCCCCCATCCGCACCTGCCAACCGGTTTGTATCAGTGCCCCTGCGTAGCCACAATAATGACGGTAAGCAGCAAATGAATGTATAAATGGCTACATCATCGATTGATTGAGATTTTACCTGTAGAACAGAAAGTAATTAGAATGAAAAGTCAATAAAAACAATGATGGTGTCACAGTTCGCTACTGACGAATGAACACACGTCAAGCGGGGTGACGATACATATACTAAAACTGCACTTATTTGACGAAAACAGTTTCAGACAGGGCCTCACACGCGTAACATGCTTCTTACAGCTCGTTCAAACATCAAATAATATTCTTTCTTCTTAAACCGGCCGGTCTTCCTTTCCCACTCAAGCACGGTCTTAAACTAAGCCAGCTCTAAGTCTCTTATTTCATACCAGACCGCTACAATAAGCGGTTGGACCAATTAACAATGACACATCTACAGCAGATGGTGCTAACCGATTTTATTAATTTAAAAGTACTCTCCATTGTTAGCCACGATCTTACCCCATCACCCCAGTACCAGACTTTTGAATTTTATGACAAAAAATTAGGTATCTGCATCCCGAGAAGTCTGCTTTTACTGTTTAAGATGAAACATTTTTTCCCTGTAGATAGTTTATTTGACATCTGAATAAGTAGCACACCGGCGGTGTGATGTCCTGCGAACACGGTGGAGGCCGCAAAAATTCCCAATCGAAGCTTGCTGTCTTGCAGTGGGTGGGAAGACACCCGTGTGAACTGTTTAGCTACTAGGACGAAACTCATGGTGGGTGTTGCCATGCCTCAAACGCAGAGAAAAATCTTACGCCAGTGGACTCAATAATGTCTTTGGCGTCTTCTGGGGAGAGCCTGAGGCGCACCAATATTATTTCACTCGTCTCATTGCTGTACAAGATCAATTATTCCTCACAGGTCCATTGTGAAAGCTGGTTGTAGAAGATCCCATTTTTCTCACATTCGATCCAAGAACGAACGCTCGTTATGTCTGGCAAGCCAAGAAGGGCATTTTGCTAGATGTTCCAATTGTGTTGCGTTCGCTCAAATTATAAGGCATTAATTTATCTTGAAACAAAACAATGGCAGCCGAAACGAGTGACAAAGGGCGTGTCACACACTACGAAACCTATGGTTAATCCACACGTCGTGACTCGGCGATTCTGTTTCACAGCTTCGCGCAAGCGGTCTTCGTCGAGCGTAATAAGCGTTCCTGAACGGCGTTTATCCAGAAGGGTTAAGTTGCCGGAACGAAAGCGGTCGAGCCACTTGTAGAATGATGCATTTGAAACGCTGCCCGTGCCGAATACGCTCCAAATGTTTCGGACAGTTTCCGCAACAGTCAGGCCAGTTTTTGAACACATATATAATTGCCTCGACAGAATTTATATAACCACTTACGAAGCTCTTCAATTCGACGGCTACACGTAGACAGACTCAATCGATTCCTTCGACGTCCCTAATCGAACATGCATATACGGTTGTTGTAACGGGTGTTAATAAAACTCTAGTTAAGCGGCGTACAACTCAGAAAGTTAGATTGGGTCGAAAACTCCCTGAGGAAATTGCTTGCGAATTTTGCTCTAAGCAACTCTAAGCGAGGAAGGAATGCATTGACTCGTTCGCCATCGAACAACCAACAACAACACCGTTGTGCTGCGAACTGAACTCGTATGCACGTATGTAGGCATCGTTCTGCACATACATAGCATATTGAGGCGGCTACCTTTCGATTGGGCCGACGATCGTTGGAGTACGGGCGTTTGCTCTCGCTTCATCGGCGTACAGTCAGTGGCGCCCAAACGCACAATCAGCATGCCCGAATAACGCTAGACTGCCCACGACGACTCGGCGACCCGGCAAACTCGCATTTCAGCGAAACGGATCAGCAGAATATTCTTCGTGTCCGTAGCTACGTATACCTCAGGAACTGACATCTTGGGTCGGCCTGAGCCAGCGGCCAAGTAGTATGAGAGCTGGAAACTTTCTGTTTGTTTATTAGTGTCAAAATGCCACCAACAGCCCGACCAGTGCCTTAGATTTGTACGATCAAGAAGTTATACGAGTCTGTACAAATGTAGCCTATACAAATCCAGCATAACCTCATAGTCGTCGTGAGCGAATTGCCGGGTACGCCAGTGGTCGAAATTCCTTCAAAAAGCAAGCCATGAATGAAACTTAAGCACTTACACGATTTGACCAGCCTCGTGACGGAAGGAGGAGTCTCGACGACGACCGTTAGTGCCAATCGCAGGTCATAAAAAATGTACGGTGAATGTAACCAGGACTATCAAGGGTCTGTTGTAAGAAGTTGGAATTTACTTCTGAGACTAAAAATAGTAAGCAAAGGGTTTTTTGAAGTCGAACATTGTAGCTGTCAGGTGAGTTCACGGACATTTCGTTGAACAAAATAAAAGGTGTTTTGACCATGGAATATGAAAAACTTTGCAAGGAGTGGTGAAAGAGTGTCATTGCAAACGTGCATTTGATTAGTAAAAACTAGTTTAAATAGAGCAAACATAAAGATAACTAAAATGACAGTCTTCGTGTATCAACACAAGGCCGTTAAACTTGTGAGTAGCCTTTGAATATTTCTGCAGCACGCTGCAAAAACTACGCTGGTCTCTTGCCTTCCAAACATGCATCTGTGTGTATCGGTAGCTTTTGTCTATGCAGCGATCAGTCGCATTTGGTCATTTTGCAGGACACATGACAATTAGGAACATTATTATCAGCACAAAATCGTGACGGATTACACCGAAGCTGCAGAAGGCAACTGAACCACACACTAGAGTGAGAAAAGTAGTTTTATGCGTGCTGTGTTGTAGCGTTTGATACCCAGTGAACTTTACTAGTCGTGAACTCGTAGAAGAACAAAACCTTCAAAGCCGCTTGTCTCATTCGAATAGTTTACTTTATTTTCGTTTCGTTTTATAAATCCCTAGGTTGGTAGGGTATACTCTCCATCTCGTTTCTCTATTTTAAAGTCTGTTTTATTACCATTTGTTTTTGATAAATGTTGTACGCTTTTTCGAAATATTAATAACATACATTTATAACGTAATTATATATTAAGCTGATCCATAAGTCCGTTTGGATTTTTCACCCAGTTTTGAAGACACATGTCGTTACAACGAAAAGCTTTTGCTGAATGCTGTATTGCTTATTTTGTTCAACTACTTTGGCTCAACGTTCGGGCAAGCTTATGATTCCATCCCTACAAAAGGTGGTGTCCCGGCTTCTGAAGTAATTGTCTATGTACGTTTTAACACCATCTAAAAATCAAATTCTTTGCCATAAAGGGAATTTTAAAGAAACCGAAATAGATGGTAATCCGATAAAGCAAGGTCAGGACTATATACAGAATGTGGCAAAATATCCAATCCAAATTCCAATAACTTTTTTGTAATGAGCAAATATGTGTGCGGTCGTGCGCTGTTGTGGTGGAGAGTCACTCCTCGCCTGCTCGCCAATTCCGGCCGTTTCTGGCCCTCTTCAAATTGTTCAGTTGATGATCGTATTTAATCGCATTAATCGTTTCGTTTGGTTTAAACAACTTATAATAGATCACCCCTTTTGCATCCTACCAAAAATTGTAACATCGCTTTTCCTATATGGGGTCCGGGCGTGGCAGTTGCTTGGGGCTCACTCCCTTTTTAGGCGCCCTTCTGCGGACAACGTTCTTATAAAATATCGACTTCTCATTCCCTGTTACCATGGTGCGGAAAAAGGGGCGATCCTCGTTCTTTTTAGAAGCTGATCGTAGTTTAGCACACACTTCTCCATTGGCGATTGCTGGACGCGTGCGGCACCCATACATCCAACTTGTTGACGAATCCTTTGGCATTCAGATGCCTCTGAACGGATGTGTATGGTACGCCGACAATAGTCACGATCTCGCGCAGCGAGAGGTGTGGGTGTCGTTCAACTACTGTTGTTAATGCAGCCGTGTCCACTGTCAAAGGCCGTCCGGTCAAGGTCGTTGACGTCGAAGTCGCCTTTCCTAAATCAGACAAACCACTTTTGAACTGTCCTATCGGTTACTGCCTTTTACACTATACACTTTACGTATCTTAGTAACGGCTTGGGTCGCATTCTTTCCTCGATGGAAATAAAATAGCATTAAGTGACGAAAATGCACATTTAAGTCTGACATCTTTACTCGAACTGTAACGTTTGCGATATTCGAACAAATTCCACGAGAAAATACAACGCAATTCTGCTCTGCCACATAAACAAAAAAGCCTCTCCCAACAGTTTTCATCCTCCCCCGGTGCTGCGTAGTGCGGCGCATGTAACTTTCCGAACGGACTTATGGAACAACCCAATATTATATTTAAATGATAGTCTGTTTACATTTTTCTCTACTTAAAAATACTTTCAGAGCTGACTCTTCAGCCAAGATTTAACGTCTATGGGGCTTGCGCATTGCTTCACAGACTGACCCCCCATAAATACAAATGTGCAACGGTGGGGCTCGGTTCCGCGCACCTATGTGTCTCCTCCGGTCGCGAGGCGCAGACGAATGCACCACCACGCCACCGGGCTCGACTCACTTAGATATACGCAGTTTTTTTTAGCAAGATGTAGACATGAATTACTCAAAAAGGTACACATGTGTTTACAACACAGGCAGCAGAAGTCACGCCTTAGGTTGATCGACCATTCTAACTGAACGAATACCTTAAATCACACCGCTCTATAACTAACAACATATACAACATCCTAAGATAGAGCTATTCTTTACATTATAATAGCACCCTATATGCAGCCCACTTACAGGAGGCAAAATGCGTGTTGCTTTTCGGGTGCCCCCAAGGAAGGAGGATAGGCCTATTTACATCTACTATGGGCACTCGTATAGTCTGAACGTACTCTTGCACGCATCCTTTGTGATTGCTTCAACGAGACGTTAAAGGGAGAGCAAATACCTAGAGTTCGGAATATTGTTAGTCTCGTCTCTATATTAAAAGGGAAATACGGTTAAAAAAACTGACCTGAATATGTACCGTGCGATCAACTCGGAACGAACGCTTAAGAAGTTTTTCTTCAGGTTGATTGCGGAAAAGGTGGAGTTCACCAAAAACAATGCCCTTCCGAACAGTTCGCTTTAAGGAAGAGTATGAAAGCGTGCAACGCTGCTTCATGTACATCAATCAATAATTTAGCCAGCAGTGGTGCAGCCAGAAGGGCATGCATATGCAGTCTATTATGTGCAGCGGGATTACAGGAATGCCATGGCCGTGATGTACGCAAATGACGTCGTTGTTGCCCTGTAAACACTTCGGTGCTGTCAAGCGCATCAGCCAAATGGTTGAGGTGTATCTCGGGTTGAGGGGTCGTAAATAAACTGCCGTCAGGAAGGTCAAGGCCACGTATACCCGGCACGGAGGGCAACCGGCACGAGGAGATATAATTTATTTCTGTAATGAGCCTCTTGGGTAAACATGTTCGCGTCTTTGCAAAGTCATATATAAATACGGAAGTTCTCAATTATCGCAGAGTATAATAACTCCATGCGTATACGAATGTCTAAGGACGATGTGAAGGATTAACGTTCTGCGCCCTAATATTCCACAACCTGTTAATTGTAATGCTAGTATTAGACTCGAGGAAATACGTCGTCCTTATTAGTGTAACGCAGGTTCATTCCTGATATTAGACGATTAATTTATTGTATAGCCAGATACCTTGCCTATGCCAGCAACCTAAACCTTTGTTACCCAGCACATTCCATTTACTCTCACGCCGTGCATCTGCAGTTGATGACAACGCGCTCTATTTGGTAGTATATCATTCTGAAGTATGGAGTTTCTGCCTTTTTTCTACACACTGGATAAAGTTACTACATACATATTTTGTACATTAACGCGTAATCTGAAAGTGCACATAGTTGCGCACTTCAAATTTAGATATCATATCACTCAGCTAACATCTGGACCCTATGTCTACTTGTAAACAATATCCTCGTTGTTTTGTCAATGATGACCCTTAAGTCAATATTCGTTCATATAAATTCCTTATACTCCCAAAAAACAAATATATTGCTCATCTGTCTATAAATCATGACTGGCAAACTGGAAGAAATGTAGGCCATTTTAAGCGGTGGCGCCAACTCAAGCGAGCGGACAATCAAAAGAGAGAAATACTTACACCTAAAATTGGTTGCCATTTATAAGGCCTGAATTTATGCGAGGTCAGTGTAAACTATAGAAATGTATCATAAGATACTGCCTTTTTATGTCAGCTAGGTATACGGGCAATTGCTAAATGTTCCTTTTAGAACGTTTGCTGGGCCCTGAGTATATATATATAGCCAGCTTCCCATTCTTGTGAGTTCCCGAGCCAGTACCAGTCAGATGCATTTTTCTGTAAGATCTATATATATATATACCTTATATGGATATGTCTGTGCGTATATACCCCTTGAAGACAAATGCATATGGCTATTACTACCTCGGGAACACACATAAAGAAGAGTCTGGCGGCATGGCCGCATATTCCTTGTAGTGAGCGTACATACTTGTGCATACATCATCGCTTCATGTTTCACTATTTCAGCAGTACGTCACCACATAGCTGTCTATTGAGAGAGCCAGAGAGAGCAAGCCAGACACTCGAGAAGCTCGGTCGTCAGGAGAAACGTGAAGACGAACGAGCCACGTCTGGCCATCTTTCCGACACGGAGGGACTTGTGCTTTTCCGTACCGCAGGGCAAAGGGTCAGTCACCGATGCACTGATGACCATAGCCTAGCCGAGCCGCCTGGGGGCGCAAACTATTAGGTCTTCCTGCCAGACTCCTGCCCTCCCGGCAACAATTTAGCCTTCTGTTCTTTCCTCACTCGCAGTTTGCGTCAAATTGCCCCTCTGGCTGGCACCCCTGCCACGCTCTGTTGTTCTCCTGCGCTGACCGAAGAAGAAACTCAGGCTTCAGGCGAGAGCACCTAGGTGGGCTGACGTTTTAATGCCACGCATTCTATACGCAACAATGTTCCACGATAGCCTATGTATTGTGGAACGTGGTTGTAACCGACCAATCTAGCACAAGGCTCCTTAACTGTTATCGGTAGTCTGGCCGCGTGCACATAATACAAACGACTCCAGCAGTAGACCGATCTCGATCAAGTGCATGAGCGCACGCATAAATATGGATATTCGGATGCTAACAATGACTCTACGTACGAGGTTTGATCGTGTAAGTAAACCGGAACCGTACATGAGTCGACCACGTCAGATAGATTCCCTTTTTGTCGCTGTCATGAGTTTTAGTTTGCACGACGATTCCTTTTCTATGCGGCAACGGTCGGCGACCTATTTTATCTCAATGGCTGTATGAAATTTGCTGTATCACAATAGCTGTACAGAACGTAGGTCGTCTGTGGTGAGGATCTAGTCTATGTAGAACTCGGGGATAAGCGAGAAGCCTGTCGAATGTCTTTTATTTCTAGCATAAAAAGTGTAGGTGCAATTAAAACAGGACACGACCATGTGTCCAGATATGCATGGTAGTATCATGCATATCTGGTGAACAGGCATTATGTTTCATAAATCTACCCGGCAAGCAGATGAGCTATGATTAAATATCAAATTAATTTCAATACTCAAGGCGGTCGTGGTTCAATCGAAAATAGTGTAGGGAATAAGAGCTATCGAGCACACAATTGGTCAAGGAGATGCGGTATTACAATGACTGTATGAAATGTGGGTCATCCGTGGTTGTGGTCGAGGGTGAGATTGTGGATCAATATAGTGTAGGGAATAATAGCTATCAAGCATACTATTGATATGGTTATAAATTAAGTGTCTACGTATATATATATATATATATATATATATATATATATATATATATATATCGCAACGTGTATTTCATTTAATTTGCCGAACAAGCATGAGTTTATATTCTGGTGACTTGGCTTCGACAAATTCAAATAGTCGATGTGGCGGTGGTGGGGTCGCTTTCATCGCCGGGAGAACGACTGCCAAAATTGCCGTGGCAGTAACAACTAATATCTGACTATTAACCCATGAAACATGAAATAAACTAGTCGTACTCTTGTTCTGAGTGCGATCCCCTCAATTTAAAGTGTTTTTACTTTACGACTTGCTAGTACTCAATCAAAAACTAATGTACGTTGAGTTTGGACATTGAAGAGCAATCAAAGTAAGCTATCACGTCGGGTTAGCGGGTACCCTTTAATGTCAAACTAACCGTATATAAATCGTTATTTCTCTACCCTATAGCACATTGTTTGACACTGTCCGGCTCAACACTTGCAACACTTATTGTACAGAAAAATGCTTTAAAGGACATTTTTGGCTACAGGAGAGACAAATGTGTACCGAAAATGTACCTCATCCATATGCTATCTACGAACTACTTTAAATACTATGATTTTGCACATTTGAATTAGGTATCTATGCATATAAAAACTTGCGTGGCATGTTACCTCTGAATCAATCATTTTATTTTGTAATCAATACCACATCAGAAATAATTTTTACTTTATTTACTGGTTTCTTACTGTTAAAGCCGCGCCTTAGCTATAAAGCAATGGACGCCGCTCACATTGCGGACTGTGCAGACGGCGTTAACCAAACACACTTATTCGACAACTGTGAAAATGCGCATGATGTATGCCATTTATGTTTATTTCTTCTTCATGCATTCGCACCGCTAGGTGAACCTTCCTCGGTACCATAAGGCCATAGAGGCTTATGGTATACACCTTAAACGCAGTTGCAAATTTTGCTTGTTCACTTGTCATTAAAGGATAGTGAACGGAAATGTCAAAACAAACTTTGTATACTGACCGAATTTGAATTCTACATTCAAAATTTTCAATTCCTTTTTGTTAAGCCAACAAGCGGTCATGAAACCGTAATGTTCACTGGGACCTCACAGGCACTGCTAAAGGTTATCTTTTTGCTAAACACTTTTCTACATTCTATCAGTTTGCACAACCACATCTCGTCATATTACGCGTGTCGTTTACAAAAACCGGATTGAATGATTCAAGGGAATGATATGTCGGGCATTGCTGACCGCCACGTTAACAAGTACTTATTTCACCAGTTTTATAGCAGCCAGGATGTGTACAAATTATACGGTAAAATCAATGCACAGCTAAGCAAAAAGCACTATGACGAAGTTCTATATTGGGATTCTTTCACGCGTCCGAAATTAGGACTGGCGTCATAAAGAAGACTAGATTGACATTGGCCATTTTAGAATTCCAAGCTGTATCCCAGGCACAGTTATGGGGCCTATCTTTATATCAAGTAGCTTTAGAGCTGCTTGTAATAAGAGCAGTCCTGGCGTTTCGATGCTGTGAAATGATATAAACCCCCTCAATGATTCGTTCTTTGACATGTTGCGTAAAATACAACCTCGGTGTGAGTAGCAGCTATTTACCGGCTCTGCAAGTTGCTCTACTCAACAAGAATTTGAAATTTAAGTGCATATCTCTAACTTTCGTCCTGCAACTAAATAAATATATTCGCTTCATTTATTTCACGACGCAGTAGCATATTCCAAGAGTATACGAGTATATACAGAACGAAGGACGCTATTTGTGATGACCACCCTACGCTGAGACAGTTCAATGCGTAATGTTTAATGCAAGCCTGCGAGCAAAACCAGCAATGGTCGCGTGGCCGGTGTGCAGCAGAAGAGGTAGTAGTAGCCGATATTGTGTACACGTGGCGGCTAGAGCATAGTGGCATCAAGATGCCTAATCTTGGCCGAGGTTTCTGCAACCTTTTCATTACATTCCAGGCAGTCCTGCAAAAAGTGCTGAAATGGTTCGATAGTCGGTGACCTCTGCCCCACCCTCATTGTTCTCACTGCCGGCCCACATCCGTCGAGCCAGTATATGAGGTACCTGCTTGCCGTCCGAGAAAGACTGAGAACCCGCTTTAGTACATGTGGGTAAGCATCTCTCGAACTGAGCAAAGTTTACTGACGAAAGATGTGTCCACACTCTATCGAGGCTGTAACTGGGCATTTGCGCTGAGCATCGGCGCAATCTTCAGTTTCAAAAGTTGCACAGCAACACGCAGTGACAGCAGCCTAGCGTATCTCACCTTCAAATTCGTGGAAGGGATTGCAGGTCGGCACCTGTCACGAATATGCTATACGAAGGTCATGTTCACGTAATAGATCCTAAAACCCAAGAATAAGTAGGAACTGGTTTACGAAGTCCAACGTTTGACATCCACAGATGATTTTGGCTGTAGCGGCCAGTCGACCCCAAGATGAAATGTTATTAATTTTGTTATATGTGAGTCGAGTTGGAACCCTTTATCGAGAAGACAAGCCTCTGCAATGTAGGCGATTCTGCGAATAGCCTCGAGGCAGATCGCTTCCGCGATTGCGTAAATAACGACAAGAATTTTGGAATTCAGTCCGCACATGGCGAGCTAAGTCGGCAATTAGTAGAGTGAACGGCATATGGCTGGACGGGTTTCCCTGCGTTTAATCTACTTGGACGTTTATTTAATGTCAAATGCAATCGTTTTTCGAGTCAACGGTCTGTTATGCCGAACGCCATAGCCCTTACGGAAGTCATTAACGGATTGTTTGCCCGCCGAGTGGTCCAATTGAAATGTGCGGATATCCTAATTGCTGCAGCCTCTTGATGCTGATCTCGCCGCCGCAGAGCCTACTTTACTACTATTATTTGAATATCACATTAAAACAATTGTACAACACATCTTGCAATGATAAATACGCCGCCTTATATGTTTAATTAGTTTGTACTGAAACTTATTTCTACCTATTAAAATAACATGGGTTAGGTTATTCACCGTGAACTGGTTAGACAGTACAATCGTTACTATATCACTTTCTAGGCTAAAACAATATTGATATGTCGTACATCCAACGCCGTCATTATCACAATTACCATTTGAAGAGATTAAACTCAAATATTGTATTATTTTCTTTGTTAACGGTATATATATATAAATATATATATATATATATATATATATATATATCCAAAGCCGATCTTGGACTCGTCGGGCGTATACAGTCGAAAGTACTTCGCGACGTGGTCGAGTATAGCCGATCATTCGTGTACACCGGGATCGCGGCAATCGCCTCGAAGAAATATATATATATAGAGAGAGAGAGAGAGCGAGAGAGTCTTTCAAATTCGTTCCACAAACTTCGATATATAGTACAACTCGGCTTACTACAAAAGAAGACATTTCTTCCCCGAGTTTCATTGGAAAAGGTGATTTTTTCGCCAAGTTGTACTAGACTCATCTAGAAGACTTTGTATATATATATATATATATATCATTAATATGGGTTTAACGGAGAACTTGTATCTAGTCCCACGACGCCCGAACATGAGCCACAGACGGAATAAAATATCGTTATATGCCTGACATTGTCGACTCATTAAGGCCACTCAGACTCATTAAGGCCACTCACGGCGAGTTGGCGGCAAAACAACGGATGAGGAGACAAAACCCAAGATGAGCAGAACGAAAACAGAAAGACGCGAAAAACTAACGAAAACGAAGGGTAGAAAAGAATCTTTGATTGGTGTTTTCCAGCAGAAATCCTGCTCAGTCGTCGATCTGATTTACCACCATACACGGCTGCTACTTCGGGGCAGCAGGGTGCTTTTGGGCCACCCACACAGCCTGGAGTGTGACAAAACGGATAAAACGTGAACGAAACAAAGCAGGATAGAAAGGAGAAGCTGCCTGTTTCAGTGATCAGCCAAATGAGTTCGTATATATCAATCGGTCTGTATGTCTGTCTGTCTGTTTCTCTGTCTGTCTGTGTCTCTGTTTGTTTGATCGTACGTTGGCCGGTAGAGCGATCGTCAGGCCAATCGCTGCAGCGTCCCATCCGCTGACTTCCGTCGTCCTCTGCAAACCCCAGCCATCGTCCTCATCATAATCGCCGTGGTAGTACGAAAAGTAGTAGAGACTGGTAGAAACTCGATTCCCGGCACGTATGTCATAAGTCTTTCGGCCCGTTGAACGACCGCTGCCGCTCCTACGGCCGGGGGTAACTTTGTGCGCGTCCGGCAAGCCTTTTCCCTGCCTCCTTCACACCCTCCCACGCACGTTCCCAACCCCCCATCCACCCACTACTACGAGCGCTCCTTTTCCACTTTTTCCATCCTGAACGATGAGTCTTCTCAATGATGACAACGTCGACGACGACAACGACAACAACAACAACAACAACAACAACAACAACGACAACAACAACAACAACAACAACAACAACAACAACAACAACAACAACAACAACAACAACAACAACAACAACAACAACAACAACAACAACAACAACAACGACGACGACGACGACGACAACGGGGGTAGCAGCGGCAGCGGCGGCGATGACGCTGGTGATGATGATGACGATGGCCGCGGAGCTCGGCGCTGGGCACTTGCTCGTACGTCTTGCTGTGCTGGTCCTGCGAAACCTGCTATGATTAAGGGGGCAGTCCTTTTGGCGACCGTCCGACCGACCGAGGCGCTCATGGGCCATAGCGGCGCCTCTAGCAAAGCAACGACGACTGGCCGCCGTCAGGACGACGACATCGACCGTGTTCATCTTCCTGGATGTGAAGTACTTCCGCGTCCAGCGGGGCGGCGCTTGTGCGCCCGCGTTGTTCCTAAGAGACGTCGCGCCTCCCTGTGCTGCTGATCATCGCCGTCATCATCTTTATCGTCCGCTGGCCGAGTGCTGGCCGGAATACGTTTGCGCAGCGTTTCTTCGCCTTGCCCTTTTTCTCTACGTCGCCCTATCTCGCCCTCTCTCTCTCTATCTATATATCTGTATGTATATACATATTTATATCTATCTTGCCTTAACTTGATCCAGCTAGTTATCGTTTTCGCTATCTCTCTCTCTTTCGCTATCTCTCTCTTTCGCTCCACGTATCGTCTATGTCATGTTCTTTCATCTCTCCCTACTTAGTAGCCCGTTCTTTCTCTCGAGTAACTCTTGAGCAGCCTCCATCTCTCACTCGCTCTGTGTGTGTCTCTCTTCCCCACCCTTCTTTTCACCCCTCTTCACTCACGCTTCTCGGCTGGCGTTCTCTTCCGGCCGCATCGCGCTGGCTAACCGAGTGAAAAATGACAGAGAAGCACCGTGTGGAATCCGGCGTTCATCGCCCGATCCGAACGAACTCGACAACATGGACAGAACGGTTGAGAAAACATTCGAATATCAATACAGCGACAGTATATTCTGTGTGCAGTGACTCCCCACTTTGGCCACTTTTGTTTGTACTAGACTCCGTACTAGACTAGAATGTACACACGTTGTACATTCTAGTCTAGTACGGAGTCAGGCGCACGCATGCATACCGTATGCAAACAGTAGTTACTACCTACTCTTACGAACGCTATTACTACTACGGGTGGTTGGTCTTTGCTATCTGCACGAAACCGTCATCTTGTGTCTGTATATCTGCCTATCTGCCAACATGCGCGCAGCCAAAACACGCTTGGACTGCTGCTGCTACTAATGTACTTTGTCCCGACCTGCCAGACCTGCTCGAAGAATCAACGACGATCATTTAACAACGAACACGACGACGACAGCAGGCGTGTCCGCTGTCGACTAGGCCCGCCTGGGCTCGTGCACATCGGGCGTTAAACTGTACACTGCATTGCGTCGCAGTGTGCCGTAACGTGCGCACGTCGGAATGCACGATAAATAAGTCTGTGATGACCTTGCATATCGGAGGCGGCGACCGGCAAAGAGCCGGCGACAACGATGTCTACCTAATACTTCCTGGGCTGCTACTCTCAGCCAAGATTTAACGTTCAAGGGACTGTTTTCCGCATTGCTTCATAGGCGGACCCCCATCGATACAAATGTGGGGCAACGATGGGGCTCGAACCCGCGCACCTGCTATGTGTCTCCTCCGGTCGCGAGGCGCAGACTATTGCACCCCTGCGCCACCGGGCTCGACAACGATGTCTAGCTGTCTACACACGCGCCTGTGTGTTCCGACAACACGGTTCGCGGACAGTCACAGTCACCATTGACAACACAACCAGCAAGGGATCCAGCGGGATAAGTGACAGCATTTGGCTCAGCTACATACACTTAGTTAGCTCACAGTTCGCAGTCGTTCCGAAAACGAATGACTAACGCTACCATTCCGTGCTAGATGCAAAACAAGATCCGTGGCATAAACGGCAGCCCATTTATATTCCTGCTCGTCGAATATAAAGGGAGGGAGCAAGAGAGCCTTTACTTGTCATGCGCAAGAAGTCGTCCTCAATGTCAAATAGGGCGTCCCGAGTAAGTGCCGTTGGTGCATAGAGAGAGATTTTTCATCACAACTCGATTCTTCTAGATGCTTATGCTTGAGGGATAATGCAGTTTTAAATGGAGTTGCACTTAGCGCAGGCAGTGTTGCCATCCGTTGGAGCCCGGCTGTTTCGCTATAGGTTTTATGCGAAACGCTTTAAGAGGCCGTTAGGTACGTGTGATGAAGACGCTCACAAGCTTTATGTCCCTATGCAGTAAACGTTCGACAACTGGACGACTCTTAAAGAAACGTCTCTTCTCGTAAAACATATATATATATATATACATATATATGATGCGTATATAGAACGTCTGCGAAAAGATACAGTCACCCATTTTTGTCACAATACACGCATTTATAACCAATCGCGTAAAAACTACAGTGATACAAGCTCATAGAGTAACAACGCAGACTTCCATCGACATTTGGGGTTTCGGATTACTTTGAAACACGAGATCTCCACATTTGCATAGCTACACCGCGAAAAAATGATACAGCCACTAGCCTACAAAAAAACCCAAATCAAGGCTTATAAGAACGTAGGCCTCTCTAATCGCGAAATTTCCCGTCGATTGGGGCGTTGTCCCCAAGTAGTGAACAACTTCGTGGACTTAGGCGAAAACTACGATTAGGTGAAAACTACAGCGCAAAAAAGAGTTTCGGACGTCCAAGTGCCATTTCAAAACGAAGCAAGCGTGCAATTCTGAGGAAAGCGTCGAACTCTGCGCTCTCGGCAAGGGCAATTGCGGTGGCGGCCCGTGTGCAAACAAACGCACTAAATGTGCAAAATTTTCTCAGGAAAATGCTTTGGCTCACGATAAAAACACAAGAGAAAAACCACGATTGACCGCTGAGCATCAGAGAACTCGTCTTGACTTCGCCCCGGATACGATGTCACAAAAGTTCAACTTTGATGGACCAGATGGTTTTTACTATTACTTCGACGATGTGCGCAAGGAAGAACGAACTTTGTCAAAACTGCACTCAGTTGTTCGGTAATGATCTGGGCCGCTGTCGGGTGTCATACAACGTCGCCGATCGTGCTAATTCGACGCGCTATAGGGATCTACTAGAAGAGCAATCGGTGCACTTTGAGCTGATGAGAAGATCCCAAATTTGTTTTTCAAAACGATAACGCCCCGATATACACCTGAGTCTGGTTCGAACAACGTCACATTAAGGTCCTAGCGCTGGCCTGCAGTCGCACCTTAAATTATCGAGAATGTGTGGGGCTGGCTTGCTTGAGAGGTTTACACCTTACAAAAAAAACATTTGCATCAGGTAGAACTAAAAGAACTAATTGTGGTTATTGGACTTAACGGGAGGTTCATTGAGGATTAAGTATAGTTACTAGGTGCACTCGAGGTGTTTGCCTTTGTTTTTATCGAGCCGTAAAATGAGCCGAAACGTCGTTATTTCGCTCACTCGCTAAGACATGCATCTTGTTATTGGCTGTATTAATTGTTTGCTGTGTAGCTGTGCCAAATGTGAAGATCTCGTGTTTCAATGAAACCCGAGACCCCAAATGTCGATGGAAGTCTCCGCTGTTACTCTATAGGCATGTATCGCTGTAGTTTTTGCATAATTGATTGATTTGAACTGAACCTTAACATAGGGCACAGCAAGGTAGTGTCTATATTTACAAGGCAAGTGTAGAGTCGATCACCCTTGATATCTAATCTGACTTACCAGCGTGCTGCTTTGCCTAAAATATGCATTTGCCCTTTAACCTGCACACAAGTGAAAAAAATATGTCTTATGTAAGCTATATCCTCTTGGTGCACCCGGAAACGCATCGGACTTTCCTTTGCCTCTGCCCAGTTAACATAAATTTAGTAATATTCTATGTAGACGCGTACGTGTATACGGCTTGACGACTTTAATGTGCCGCTTCCCTTCTTCTTGTAGCACTTCCCTTGGGATAGGAAATTCTCACGACACCTTCAAATAGCCACTAAAGCCAGCTGTATTTATGGCCAAATGTCTAAAGTATGTCGTCATATTGCATTTCACTATACGTTGTGTCATTTATTGTATTGTTCCCAAAGAGGTCGATGAACTCTGAACTCTTTCAGACTAAGCTGCTTACAACTATAGCACCACTCTGCCTATGCTCGATGGTGGGGTTTAGCCTGCCGGAGTCAACAAAAAAATATTCCGCTGGTCGTTGACCTCACAGTCAGTAGTGGCCTACAGAGGCCAATAGTTAGTAAGCAATGATATTGAACTTACCTCTAGTGCATAAAGGTGTGATGTCCACCTATCGTCCGTCAAGCGGAACTATGTATGCAGGATTTTTGCCGATCTACCTTGCTCAAACTGGACGCAATTATATCGATTGAAAAAACAATTATTTCAGTGCCCATTTTCCAGAAGTGCCTGCAAAAACGAACCTAACTAACGCGTAATTTTTTTTTATGAACATTGAACATTTATTTAGATCCTTTAGTTAGCACATAGATTTTTGACGCCGGCTTAAGTTTGGTTACGGCAAAAAGGGAAGTCCCTTGTCAGTGCGCAATAAACTAATTATCGACGCAGCGTTTCCGCGTTGAATTGTAACCAATATACTTTGTAGCAAAAACTGCTTCCTATCGCCGCTTGACGCAGCGACTTTGAATCGCAGTCCCACCAAAAAGCTCTTTGTGATTTTCCCCATTGCGCATAATTCCTCCATGGCGATTGGTTGAACGATGAAGTTTTGCTCCAGTTCACGATACTTTACCGACTTGCGGTCTTCAGTATAGCGAGCGGATGCTTCGACCTCCCGGCTAGTATGGCGAGCATACAAAGTGGCCAATGTGCAAGACACGGTGACGTCGTACACAAGGCAGCGACCTTCACTCCGTGAAACTAAAATCAGGCCGTCCAGACGCAGTTCACGCTTTAATTTTATGCAACCTCCGTTCATGTTCGGTCTATCGCTTGGACTTGAGGTTGCAAACACGTTTAATATATGCTTATCGATGCTCGCAAATGCCCACTTAGCGACAATACCGACAGTCGGCGAGTCGATGCTATAGATGCTATCATGTCAAAAACTGTTAGATCCTTGCTCACTTACGTTCTATATATAGCAATTCTACAACCTATCAATTTCAACGTGTGGCGTGTGGCGAAATAACGTTTTCGGCACTAGACACCTTACCCAACATGCCTATAAACTGAGGATTTGGTTTCGTCTAAAACGGGACATTCTCTGCATCGTGGACAAGCCGTCAGTCATTCCCAAGATTGATGCAATCAAGAAGAATTCTTCGCACACTAAAGAACAATCGAAGGAGCGTGCTACCTGAGGCTTGGACGACATTACAGACAGAAAACGACACCGAGCAAGTACATTGGCTGCATGGTGGATGCAGTCCTTCGTAATATAATACCAGTACGTAAGGCCTTTTTCTGTATTCTCATATAGCGTATGATTTTGTGGGTCTTTTGTTTAGCTGCATCATAGAAGCATAGGATCATAGTTCTTGTTCTTCACGTTCAGCGGCCGCGTGTGCAGCCGCAATGCAAGACACTGTGCTTTTCGGGAAATTACAGGGTTTATAAGTTCACTCGGGGTTTATCAGGCGACAGAGCTTCAAGAGTTACTGATTTTAAAACGGGGTCTAGGGTATTAAGTGTTTTTCTTCTAAGTATTATATGGTTGTGTCTTCTGTTAAAGTCGGCTGATAAACGTAAACCCGTTACGACGAGTAGAGCGTTTAAAATGTACCTAATTTAATTGAGTTTTTATCGGTTTTACTTTAGAGCCCATTATAAAATAATTACAATACATACTAGCAAAGCAAACGTTTGGTTTAATATATATATATATATATATATATATATACAGGGTCATTCATATTGTTATGTACTTATTTTCGAGGTTTGGTTGAACTCGGCAAGAAATTAATTTTTCCCTATGGAGGGAGGACGCGGAAACGTCTTGTTTAGGAGAGAGAGTGAAGTTTATAAAAGTAGTTATTTATCATTTTCGTACCAAGGGGATGATGCTGCGTTACGTAGTTGTCAAGTAACTAAGCGTATTCGACAGTCATAGTTGTTATGTTTTACGTGCAAGTTTTAGAACCGTAAAAATTTGCCAAGACGTTTCCGCTCCCTCCTACCACTAGGTGAAATTATTCTCTTGCCGAGTTCTACCAAACCTCAAAATAGGTACCTAACTTTCTCATACGCCCTATGCAAATATGCATGCCTTCGCTTTCGATACGGCTATCGAAAAAGCTTAGTGACTTGACAACTAAGAAACGCAGCATCATCACTTTGGTACGAAAGTGGTGGGCATTAAATTTGCTATTGCGTGAGAGTGGTCCTTTGGACATACAATTTTGGTCGTAATGGAACAATTTTACGATTTTTCACGAAAAGGCGTTAACGTAAGGCATAACAACATATCGACTTTTTATGACTTTCCTCAACCTGTGTATTCGCTTTTTGCTATCCAAGCTAGTAAAGTGTCTTCCGTTGTGCAGAATTTTCCTCCGAACACCGGTGTAATCGGTTCCTTCATGCGTTAACTGGTTCTCCCGCAAACGTTCGCACAACTATGTAGAAGAAAACAAGGCAGGATAACGACTTTTATAACTTTCATCCTCACTCCTAAACAAAACGTTTCCGCGTCCTCCCTCCATAGGGAAAAATTATTTTCTTGCCGAGTTCTGTCAAACCTCGAAATAAGTACATAACATTATGAATGACCCTGTATATATATATATATATATATATATATAGCGTCTCTACCATCGGCGCACAGTCTGACAGTACATATTTGTTATAGCTTCTCGCCTTGATTAAAAGACAGAGTACCGCTTTATGTATAGTGTGAAGCACTTCTCAAACAAATTAAAGTTCATTTGAGACAGGTGTTGCCACATTCGGCCTAAACTATACGCCGCCAACTTTGGCAGAATCTTTAGCATAAACAAGTGCACTGCCGTACCGACGGACAGTCGCCGTACATCTCCGACCCCTGCGTAGAGAGCTGCCAGTGTCGAGTTAACGCTGTCCTCGATAATGTGCAGTAAATGAACCCCCCTGTAGTGTGTCTGAGGACTCAAGTATTTGGAAAAAGTTTACAAACTCAAATGGCTTCGTGCAGCAACGAACAACGTCTTTGCCGCTAAACGGCCTCCGCTACGAAACTTGATTGCCTTAGTTTTACTTATTTCCAGCTCTTTTTTCATGAGGTACGCCTCTACCATGGCGGAAATACGCGAGATGGCACAAATGTTAGGGTGAGCAACAACGATGTCATCAGCAAAACCCACCACCACGGCATGTTGAAACTCTTAACGCACGTATTGAATAAGATCGACCAGAGCCAGCACGAGATGCAGCTTAGTGGGTTTCCCTGAAGGGTCCCAACATTCTGCGTTAGCTCAAGGACGTCGCTCCTTCCCTCGACCGACAGCGTCTCGTCGTCGAAAAACTAGAAATTACTCGCACAAGAGCTCCGCCTATGGCAGTCTGTATAAAACAGTCGATCATAAAATCGCACGGAGCCGTTGCGAAAGCCTTTACGCAGTCAATAAATAATGCTTATACAGGGGGCCTTCTAGGCGAGACACTGCCCGCTCTACTTCTACTTTCTGAATCCGAACTGCTCTGGAGGCAGGGCATGGTTTGCTACATTTGCGACAATCCTTTCAACAATCAGCTTCCAGAGTATTTTCTTAAGCGTTCACTTCGACGCCACTTTCCGGTACAGAATAATATAATAATACATATTTATATTGAGAGAGAGAGTCCACCCTTACTTTAAAGCCCCCTGCTAAGAAACACGAATGAGCTAAACACCCGAGGTTCGCGGCACCCATTCGGATTTGTTCAAATAATTAGAAAGATGCACCTTGCTTAATTTCTGCACAGTTCTGCTTTAAGTTTAAGTTGGGCTGCAGACCAAACCTGTACTGATTTGTCCGTATGACGTTAAGATGCCGACCATGCATAAAGCTCTTTAACAAATAATTGCACAATATAAAAATGTTTCCCTATTGAGGTCGGTTAGTCTTGCCTTTGTACAAAACGATCTGTTAACATCCTAAGATTTTCGTTACCAACACTTCTGAGGCTCTGCTGTGATACCTGAAGTTCTCCAGCGAGCAGTCTGAGGGGGGGTTGCTTCTGATACGTGAATGCACTCGCTCACCATGTTTTAACGTACCTACATAGCACGGCATATTGGTCGGAAAGGCAATCCCAACTCACGAAACCTATCAGCAATCTGTTTAAGAGTGTTTTTTTCGTTCATTATTTGATATATAATCTATTCATTAATTTAATGCATTACAACCAAAGAAAGATTAAAACGTAATCATAAGTCATGAAGCAGTGATCTAGTTAATTCCAAGCATTTTCAGAGCAGAGGCGCAAGATCTATTTCTTGCACCTATTGCAATAATTACTTCATTTTATATATATATATATATATATATATATATATAGAAAAAAGTCGGCTCAAATGGCTTTCTGAAATAGTGCTTATCCCATCTTTTCTGTGCTTTTCGGCACGAGCCTGCCATTCGGCCACAACTTTTTGCTCAACTAGCTTCACCGCGTGCGGCCAACACCACCTAGCTATGCATGCCAACGTCGAAATAGAGCTAACTCAGATCATAAAAAGCAAGTTTTTACATTTAAAAATGATGTCCATGTTTGCTCTCTGCCGTTGCATTTCATTTAGCTGGCTTGCAAGTTGTGACTGCTGCCTGCTTGCACCGGTCATCACGGCTACTTGCTTCTCGGGCGTCAACTAAATAATACTTGGCTTTGCGCAAGCTTATGCTAATAAAGCAGACGTTTCGGGTAACTTGCAATATTTGCATACATGCGGCATAGGCGTCTCAGTTGCCAACTTGCTTCTGATATTCTTCCTTATTTTTCCCTCTTTCTCTCTATTCTCTCGCTCTGTCCTTCCTGGTCTGTCATTTCTAGTTTGAGGACACTAAGCGGTGTTGCTGTCAGCGGTGTAACTGATGATGCTGATGATACGTATGACAGAAGCGGTAATGTTTATTGCGGCCATGTTGTGACAAAGTGGGTATGCCGCTTTGCTGCAAGTATACCCGAGTTTCTCCTGTTAGCAGGAAATGTTTGTGCAAGAACAGTGACAAAACTGACCATACACCGCTACATTGTTTTCGTCTCGCCACGTAAGGTCGCAAGGTAACGCTGAAGATTTTCGCTTGTTTGGAGGTCAGTATGTCAGCCTGCCTTCGAGAACGCTACCTCGAATTGCCGCTGTCTTTGCGACCTCTAGTGTTGTCTGGGATTGTTGCTGTTTACGTTGTTATTGTTGTTGGTGACGCTGCTCCCGTTGTTTTGATGTTGTTGTTGTTGCTGCTGCTGTTGTTGTTGCTGTTGTTGCTGTTGTTGTTGTTGCTGCTGATGCTGCTCGTATTGTCGTTGTTGTTGTAGTTGTTGTAGTTTTTGTCGTTGTTGTCATCCTTTTTTGCAATGCGGTTCTTCATTTTCATTTTCTTGTTGCTAGTACCGCCGCAACACGCGGACAGAGTACGGAATGTGTAAACATAAGTCTGATGAAAATGCGCAAATTGCCTTCTTCCAACTACGAGCCACCAGCTAACTGGCCCATTCTCCACCTCCTTTATCATCCAGCCTGCCTCCGTTTTCTCATTCTTCTCCGTCTAGATTCGCCCACAGAGCGTCCGGAAAAAAGCATCCGGAATCAGTCCGCCGGCAGACCTCTCTTCCATGACCTCGCGTGCTTGGCATGCATGCGTATGCCAAACGGGTCAGTGCACGCTCAGCCGCCTCTCGAGTCGAGTGAACCGATCACAGAGAAACGTACAACGTTTTTGCGTTGCCGTACGAAGGGCAGATGCAAAAGACACCCAGCCCGCTAGGTAGTTGTTGTAGTACTCACTACCGAGGTCATTACCGCTGCAAACATCGCACCCCTCAAGTGACTACCTAAGTCACGCCGACCTTATCCTTGTACGTTATTATTATTATTATTATTATTATTACTACTACTACTAGTACTACCATTATAGGCGAGCGTGTGTGTACATATGAAAAAGAGAGTGCACATACAGAATGCTGCTTACAAAGCGTGATTCTCGTCAGATGAAAAATATACACACGCCGTCTTCCCCCGAGCGAGACTTACCAAACAACAAATGCTACTAACACGTCATCTATCGTAAGCAACTAAGAAACATTTGCATATGCTATTCAGGCGTGTCAACATGCGTCTATGTACAGACTACAACGTCAACGTAAACCTTTATCCGGTCCTTACGTATCTCTCGTCAGTAGCAGTAACGCAGTAAATGAGTTGATGGAGAAAATACGTCGTGCAGAAACTTTTCTCCTCTCCTACATCCGTATTTCCCTGTTTCGCTGCTTGGCAAAACAAAATAAAAACAGCCTCTCTAGGACTTTGAAAAGAAAAACAAGGATTTATTTTCGCCTCTAGAGCGTGAGCACCATTCTTTTTGTTCATCGTGTTGAAGATATGACGCCAAAGACAGGCGACCAGCCGCTGCTAAATTTCATATTCAAGTTCAGTTTACACGGCGCGGCGGGCCGTGATATGATGTGAATGATGTTTTTGCCTTCTGAATTCTCTATGTACCTGCAAGTATGTGTGTATCTATATACTCGCAGGGTCTACTTCGCATACTTCAGCGTACGCGCAAACTAGCTACTACATAGGGTCGGCATGCACTGGTTGCCGTGTTTGCGCGGAAGATGCGTGTCGCCTGCTTCAAGCTGCTGAAATGTAGACTTAAGCGTTTCGTCGCCACGCGGCGGTAACAGATTGCCTTCGTCGCTTCCGTCTCTTGTCGTCGTCGTCGTCGTCGTAGTCGCCGCTGTCGTCGCCTTCTCCTCATACGCTTCTGCTGGCTTGTCTAGCGCTACTCAGTCAGCTACTTGTCTGCAGAACCTCACTGACGGAGCGAACCTAAACAGACGGCTTGTGTGTTTGGGGTGCAACATTTCAAGAAGGCATGATGCCCCTCTCTCTCTCGTTCCCTCTCTGTGGGGTTTTATTTTCTTCTCCATCCACGCTCTCTCCCTCCCCCCCCCCCCCCCCCCCCCGCCGCGTTCTGCCTTGCCCTGGCAGGTTCGCGCTCTCATTTTCGCATCGACGTGGTCGTGGCTCTCGACAGCGGCGTGTTTGGCAGCACTGCTGTGGAACTGAGTTTCTATTTTTGCCGATGCCTCCTCCGCTAGATGCGTTTCGCTGTTGCAAACTTGCAAGCTCAGCGTATCGTCATGGCCGCTCAACGTTCCCATCAACTCAAGGCTTCTTCCGCCTCCTTCCATCTGGGCTTGCATTGCAGCTGCAGTTCCTGCGTTCAGTAACGCGGCCACCGCGACTACGCTGCCGAGATAGTCGTCATACGAAATTGCAAGAGGTCTATTATCGACAGTCGGAGCTGCCAAATTTCCTGGGGAAGATACCACAGCCCCTGTGTGAATAGACGACGGCGGCAGCGGTTGTTTCAGTTGCTACTTCTAGTAAAACTATTGCTAATTCGTAGTGACTTCGTTTCGACGACAAATTACAATGGCGGAGCAGCGCGAGTTGCAGCCCGAAACAAGCTGCCGAATAGCAGGTACACGCGCTTTTCTTTCGGACATGCAACGCATAGAGCTTCAATGTCGGCCATCGCAGTCTATGGTAGGGATTTTGTCAGGCTGTCAGGCTTCTCGTGTCCCGTTATTGTGGCTAGCGTCGGCCATCAGCTGGCCATCCCTGGCGTATAGATCAGGTTGACTAGCCAAAAAAAAACACCAGAGAACTTCCTAAATTCAAACAGCCATAGCACACAAAGCACATCCGGCTCTTCGTGCACTAAGGACCGTCTATTCTTCTTAACCCTTAGCACCAAAACTTACCTAACGAACTTCTATGCAAGACAGCCAGCCCAATACCGTGGTTGGGAAAGCCGTGACTACCAGTTCACTCAATGCAGCGAGCAACAAAAGGCAGACGAGCTTCACTGGCAAAAAAATACAGTTTTAGGCTGCTCCCTTGTATACCCGACAGAGAACCTGCGGACTAGTTATCGTTTCTATAGTTAAAATCTGTTTCGTAAAACGTTTTTATCAATTGAAGTAAAATGCATATTGGAAGATTGTACTGTATCTGTACACACTGCAAAACCTGAATCTTCCGACTACCAATATTAGAATGAAATAAATTCTAAATTGAATAATTCATATTCAAACAAAAAAGTCGCGTTTTCCACTTTGTTCTAGATGTTCAGCAGTGCGTGACGCGCGAGTTTAAGAGCGATTACATGAAGGTGACTTCAATATAATCATGAAAATAATTTTTGTCCGCGCAAGCTAAGAATGCATATTACGAATTAAACTATAAAGTCTGTAATTTGTTTTACTAAGGCTTCTTATACGTTACGTTCTAGTGTTTTTGTCTAGCCAACACACACACGCAAATATATATATATATATATATATATATATATATATAATACACAACCAGCGAAGGCGAGGCTACGCAAAGTAATGACCTAATCAAATACCTTCCAGAACACGCAAAGTCAATCGGCATTCTATATATTTATATATATACAGTCCGCGAAAAAAATACACCCATTTTTGCCACATTGCACACTTTTATTATAACCAATCGTGTAAAGACTACAGTGATGCATGCTCATATGGTGAGAACGGAAACTTCCTTCGGCATTTGGGGTCTCGGATTACTTTGAAACACGAGATCTTCACATTTGGCACAGTTACACCGCAAAAAAAACGATACAGCCACTAGCAAGATGCATATTTTAACGCGTGAGTTAAGAGGAATAACGGTGTTTTTGCTAATTTCACAGCTCAACAGACACAAAGACAGGCACCCAGCAACTATACTTTCTACTTAGTGAGCTTTTCGTAATGTCGGAGAACCTCAAAATGCGGTTTGGTATAGTGTTGAACTTGGGAATTAATGGATCGTTTCAACACAGAAAAAACTTCTGGTAGGAAATCTGCCTTTGTTTCCGTCAAGCCGTAAAATAAGCCCAAAAATCATTATTCCGCTTAATTCACTCGCTAAAACATGCATCTTGTTAGTGGCTGTATTATTTATTAAGTTAAACAAAAAGCGATTAAAATAAAAAAAACGGTGACTGTATAATTTTTTGCAGGCTATATATATATATATATATATATATATATATATATATATATATATATATATATGAAAGATACTTCTAGCACAGACGATGCTACACAAAGTAGCGAGCTAAATAAATACCTTCTAGAACGCGCGGAGTCAATCGTCATTATATATATATATATATATATATATATATATATATCACATCTAACGTAGACGAGGCTACACAAAGTAGCAAGCTAAATAAATACCTTCTAGAACGCGCGGAGTCAATTGGCATGATATATATATATATATATATATATATACGTAAGCCTTGTTTTTTGCGCTTCCCGTCTAAACTCGTTTTCTACTTGTTCCGCCGCCTCTTTCTACCGACGTTCGGCGACCGCTACCACCTCCACCTGCTGATCGGGCTGTTCCGCTGACTGCCCGGCACCCGGCAATCCATCTACTATGACCTACGACCTTCTGTCGTATATCGAAATGGAGGCTGTTATTTGCTCGGTACCAGCAGCTGATCTGTACCGGCCCCGTCCGATCAAACCGCCCGATGAACCACCTATCGATCGTTCGCCGATTTCCCACGCGCCCCCCCCACAGGTCGTCCGACACTGACCTGCCACTTGTGGTACTCACTAGTGGGGGTAAGTAAGTAAGCAAGTGGGGGTGCGCGGGCTCGGAACTCGGATCGGGCAGACGGGCCCGCACCTCATACTTCACGCGCCCTCATCGCGCCTCCTCGTTAAATGACAAGGAGATCATCCATCGATCGAGTACAGATTGTGGCCTCGGCCCCGACCAATCGCTTCATGACGACGATGAAGATAAAGACGATGCCGACATCGTCGGCCGGTCTGGGAAGCCAAGTGTGTCGTTCGATAAGGCACGAGAAGGCCACTATCGGGGCATTGATACTACTGATGATGATGATGATGACGACGATAATGCTACCGCTGATGTTGAGGGCGATGTGACACGATGATGAATAGACTCTTGGTATCGGGTCGAAGTCCGCCCCGCGGCCGTCAGAACCCGGCGCCTCTGTTCCTATCTCCTCGTTCGAGGTCATGTTGTTGCCCGGCGTTCGTCGCCGCGGCCCGTTCGAGTTGGCGGGCGTAAGGCGGTGACGGCGATTTTCGCCCCTAACTGCTACTTATCGCTTGCCCGACTGCGGATATGTCTCGATCATCCTACTCCTGCTTCTCCTGCTCCTCCTTACGTTTCTGCTTCAGCGTCTTCGAACTGTGCCCGCCACCGGGTGCATTTTTCGTTCCATGTTTTCCCGCGCGTCGCGTCGCTTGTTCGTTTGTAAACATTCCAATAAAGCCGCCTGCCGAGGCGTATGCTTCGAAGTTCGACGCCCCAGGTTCCCCTATACCTCTGTGTCCTGTGCGCGGAAATGATTGTATACTGACAGACGTACGTAGAGATCTTCCCGTCAAACCAACGGCAGCAAAAGCAGGAGGCGTGGCGGACGCTGATAGGGCGCGGCGATGTCCATTACGCGATCATTGGGAGATGATCAAATGGCTATATGGTTATTTACAAATGGTGATGTTCTCAGTTCACAAATCTGGACAAAGGGCTTCATGTTTTTTTTTTTCGCTAGCACTACCCCCGATTTAGACTGACACACAAGCACCTATAAATCGTTTAGCTTGGTGCGCGTATAACATTTAATCTTGAAATAAATTTTCCATGGCATTTTATTGAAAGTTTTTATACGAATAACCGTAAACTTATATAGATAAAACTAAATCTAGAAAACCAAGACGGCGTTGACTACACGGTAAAAAGTATATTTTCTAGAAGACGTTTGTTGTTTAAATGAACAAGTGTAATAATTCCAGAGTGCAGGCTGCTCTCAGATTTATTCAGCATGCTACTGATGACTAGCTGTGTGTAGACTGATACGCAGGTAGGATGTTGCTAGTTGTGCATTCTTGTCAGCTAACCCTTAAATAGCGTCGGCTGGAACAACTGCTATGAATGGCCAAACTTCAACTCCTCAAGCACGCAATGTTGGGTTCAAACCACTTGACACGCTTGTCTTGTAGTCTGCTTCGTGCGGCGGCTGTCGTAGAAACATTTGGAGCGTCGGCGTTGGGGCACCACTATAAAACAGTCACGATTTTATTTCATATTATTGTCATTATTGTCTACATTATAATATGTAGTGAAATGTGTTTAAGAACCTGTTACGCGCATTGCAGTACCCATTACGATGTTCGTCGCTAAGTAAATACTCGATTTAAAATGTTCCCATTTTAATTGTCTGGATTCTGCTTTTTTGGTTCAATCCATTACAGATTAATGCCATCACAGATGAATTTGTAAAAAAAAAACTTAAAAAAGAAAACACAGTTTTAACAGCTAATTATATAATATACATATAAATGTTTTGATTAGAATATACGTATATACATATAAAAGCGAGCCCGGTGGCGTGGTGGCTTAAGTCTGCGCCTTGCAACCGGAGGAGACATATAGGTGCGCGGGTTTGAGCCCCTCCGTTGCACATTTGTATTTATGGGGGTCCGTCTATGAAGCAATGTGAAAAACAGTTCCGTGAATGTTAAATCTTGACTGAGGGTTAGCCCGAAAACCTTACTTTACATATGCAAGCAAAAAGTGTTCAATTGCTGTGTGGATTGAAGCGCAATTGAAGCGCGTACTTGTTTGCATACAAAACCGGCTCAATAATGTTAGCTAAAATACACACATCAGTTATTTTACAATAAACAAGTGTAGTTGCCTCTATTACCAAATAAGCAATTACTGTTTCCGATGCTATTTTGGTACAGCGTTGGTAGAGTCCCAGTGCTTTTGTGGAAGAAGACGATGGAAACGCTGTGTCACATCACGCACGGTTGTATATCCCGAATAGTGGCAATGGCGCGAGACACGCTGGCATCAACGACGCTATTGGCAGAGCTCTTCGTTTGTCTGGATTCCGAGCGGTGCTTGATGCTGTCTTGCTCCGGGATGACGGAACAGGGCGAGGCAATGTGACGGTGATCCTTTTCGAGTACGGAAAGCCTTAGAAGAAGTATGGAATGTAATTGTGTCGGACTCACTCATATCCTATTTAATCCGACGCAGCGCATTTAAAAGAAGGTACGCAGCAGAGAACGCTGAGAACAGGAAAAGGGAAAACAGCTATGATAACTCACTGATATAAAAACGATTCGTGGCTATATCCTGAAAGGGTGGGCAGTTTTTCGTAGTTTGTTTGCAAAATGGCTAAATGGCTTTAGAGACGTAACGCGCTCCGATAGCGTCATACGAAATGGCAACATGCGACACTTTAAGGTGGCTTATCGTTTCACAACATCATCGCAATCACGCGGCATGACTCTCAGCATAGCTAACACACAGGGGATTAACTTCAGTACGAACACACACTTTTAAACATAGCGACACCCAGTAAGCGTAACTCTGCTAAGCAATATTTTGAATTTGTCGTAAATTTTCTTCTCTTATGAGGACACATGCACAATAAACTCAAGCATGCTTTTTGACATTTATGTTAATGTTTGATTAGAAAATTTGAGTCTATTCTGCCAAAGGCATGCGATAGATAGAAAATAAAAACACAAGCTTCTTAAAGCGAAAATGAGGTACATATCAAATTACTCAGCAGAGTGATGAACGCTATCGGCGTAAGCTAGTGCATCATTGAATTAGACGTGTCGTCCTTTTTGACAACAAAATGCTCTGTCTCGACGTATCCTGGCCCAATCCGATAACTATTTTTAGTTAATCCCATCAATAATATTACGTGCCTAACAAAAGCTGGCACAGGGTAACAATTCATGTGAACTATACCAAACCCGATTACGCTTCCCCTTGCACAAACATTCCGATTCTGGCATCTCATGTCGCATCACTTAGGGTTGACCGCAGAATAAATGCCTGCTTCCAAATATCTTGTTATTGTTAAATTATTATGTTGAGGCTGTTGTCGTATCCTGATATTTTGGTAAATTTGTCATCATAGCTCGGCCGAGTTGGAAATTATTTTGCAAGGTATGATAGTTGTGAGTTCTAAATTATTTAGCTTTCATTGCGTCAATTGAAAGCGCCCACGCGGGTCAATTGTGACATTGCGGCACTGTCACACATTACTATTCTACAAACTGGCCGTTAGAGCTTGACCGACTGTTAGATTAATTAGTGCAAACACAAGAGAACATATAGCTGAGACAATAAATCATGCAACTTTTTATCAATCAAATATTAGTGGACATTCTTGTTGAGGTGTATATTGGGTTCGTTTTTAACCATATACCTTTAATTTGGTTATCAGTAAAATACACCATAATAAAAATATGCAAATATATGTTACGCATATATACTTATCATGTTTTCTAGTAGAAATAATGGAAAAACGTTAACCATTATATGAAGCAAGTTTTCTTGAAATCATTAAAATTGTCATATAATTAATGCAACAGTAAGTAACAGCATAAATTGCCATGCACAACAACAAAACTTTACTTGTTTGTGTGAAAACCTATACACTACTCATGTTAGATCTAATTTATTTGATGGATTTTCTTTGTTTTAGGACTACATGTGTGGGTGTGCTAAACTAAATTTCAATAATATATTTAAAATAAAGTTTATTTCCGTATAATACATTAGGTATATGTTACACACATCCACTAGTCAATAATAGTCAATAACACATCAATAATATATATAGTTTTTGCTTGATGTGCTTGCATGTATCTATTTTTATCCATCCGTATATTAAAGACTAAACATTATAGGACGCAAACCGTAAGGTGCCTCATTGTCGATGTGACCTATTTCTCTCCCTAATTAAGAGCGATTTTATTATAAGGACGTAATTCTTATTATGCGACCTATTTCTTTAAGCGATTTCATTCTAGACACCCTACTGTACCCTACTCAGCGACAACTCGAAGATAAAAATAAAATTTGCTGGTCAACTACAAGACTGTACGCAAGCTAAGCCATATTTGACAAACTCTTCTTAATCTCTTTAACAAAATCAGAAAGAGAGAACAGATGCCAAGAAATTAGCACATTGCCAGACGCATTTTATAGCAAAGTAACTTCGCTAGAACAGACGATGCTCAAATGCTTACTAAAGTGTAGAGTCTGAAATAACACTGACGAAGGGTTGTGCAAGCTCATTACAAAACAAATCGAATGTTTGGTCGAACAGATTATTTCGGCTAAGTCATTCGACTTTCGAAGGGGTTAAAGAATACTTTATATAATCCATGAGCTGCCATCAGGAAACAGGGCAAGTTGTGGCTGAACCAAGATATATTTTGTATGGAGACGGTATAGATTGTGTTAATATCTTGAAACAAGCTCCTCGAAGCCTTGCGATGGATTCAGTTCAGTTTACAACGTGTGGTGGCTTTCTCCCGAGCGTAATTTTAAGCATCATTGATTTAGACATCTTGCTGATACTAAGCGAGCAGGATGTGTTGAAAATAAGGCAAAATGTGGAATTCCCTTTAAAGTATCCACTGAGTTACGTCTTCTTAACTCTTCTACATGACGATTCCGTTAACCATGTCCGGCGGCAGTACCGGAAGGCCACAGTCGTGATGTATGCAGATGGCATCGCGGTCGCTCACCTCTGGCAGAAGGGTTTTATGCCTCTGGAGGGCTTGAGATGAACGACAGGAAGGCCAAGATTATGAAATACAGACGGGGCAGCCAATTGGCTGTCAAGGACGTTGAGGCGTTTTACGTTGAGGCGGTTAGTCACTTCAGGTTGACAACTCCTGCCGGTGTTCTGGGCTTCGGCTTTACTATCCAAGAATTTCATTAACGAAACAGTGTGGGTAGCTCTATCTTTATTTTGCAGAGATGTGGAGCGATGTCCGGCGAGTGATTGTCTCGACAAAAGAAAGGTTTTTCCACCTACCTCAAGGTAGTCCACGGAAAAGCGCGTACACTTCAAACGGACCACGGAGACACTCAGAATGCTGGGAGATAGAAATTAGATAAGTGCCATGAGCCTTTCTTGCCCCTTTGAGGTGGACGAGTGATTGCACGATCAGAATAGATATACAGGAACTATTATTACTTCTAATTGTTTTGCCTGTGCTGTTATGACTCGGTCGATTGACCCACACGTCAAATATCTGTATGAGAAGAAATATACACGTGCAGGTTTAACTTTGATATTCTAAGAGCGCTCGAGGTTCATCCGCAGATCTGCAAATTGTACGCAGAGTTTTTGTGCAACGGGTTCTCCGAGTCAAATCAGGAGACGCCTTAAATAGTCCGCGCCCGGCAGCCTCTGGCGTGCCGGAAGGGAGCTGCGTCTTTTTGCTTCGGTACACAATGTTTATCCTAGAAATTAAATTATATACCACCGAGTGGTTAATATCGTTTGTACGCAGATTATCTTAAAATATATAGTGCGCTTAAATCCTCATTAGCGCACACAACTGTTTCGTTGTGAAGGAGAGCGCGGTGCATTTTGTAAATATAGATTGTGTTGTCCAAACTTTCAGACTATTCACCCGTATGGCATCCACATTTGTGTAAAAACATATATGTGCAAAGTGATATCTCAAAGGGACTCCATAGAATATGTGACCTCGAACCGAACAACATTGTTTTTTCACCCATAATGGACATACTCAGGAATAATAATGCATAATTGATCTTAGCCCATATATAGTAAAAGAATCTGTATATGCTTATGTACATATTTATAAACATGTATGTATAAAGGTATATATGCATGCATTTTTTATGTATATATGCGTATATTGCACACAAAGGTATACCATCCCCAAATTTTATTCAAACCCCGCACAAGCCTGCAAGTAGCTAGTGCCATGCTAAATTTACGCGCAAGATTGCTGATCAAGATAGAAGGATGTTCCGAAATTCAGAGCTGGGCTATGTCGATCAGTTCTTGAGTCCTTGCTGGGCGTGAATCTCCTACTTTACTGTGTAGGTCCCCGGTTCTGTTTCTTTTGTAACAGTGTAATCAGCTACGATCCGCTGAACGGCCGATATCGAGAAGATTTGCACTATGGGTGCAGATTTGCCTGTCACGTGTCAAGGGCACGCGCTCCTTGTTCGGAAAATAAGCGCAAAGATCAAACATCATCTCCTGCCATGGTTAACGCGTATTCGTGTTCTACTAAATATGAGCTTTCGTCTGCTCGCCGTCAACTGGATGATTCCTGATTTGACGAGATCTCTATGCAAATATGTACTCGTATATATATATATATATATATATATATATATATGTGTGTGTGTGTGTGAATGCTGCAAAACGTGCCTTTCTGATGGTGCATCTCTGCGTGACGTCGCAGGGTTCTTCTATTGTGTGATTCGCTTGCCTCCCTATTCGGGCCGGTCCTCTTTGCGCCCCGTATGTGCCGTGCCCTATTACCTCGGACGTGTGGCGACATCAACAGCAGCCGCCATTGCAGCGCTGGCAACAATGACGCAGCACTTTCGGTTCACCGAGTCGGGCTTCCTCTCTAAACGGTGGCTGCTCTGTAGCAGGTCCGTCTCATCCGAGCTCCAGCGTCTCCTCTTTCCGGCGCTCGCTCTCCGTATCCGGCTTCACCTGTACCTACCTCTGCACTCGCTGGTCGCGTGCCTCCTTTTCACATTTATTCTTTGGCGAGTGGAGAACGATGTGAGTACGGTATCTGGTGGCGTCCCCTTTGTCCCCCAGACACTGGCACTGGTGGCCCATCTCTGCCATCGGTCCACTCTACACGTCACCTCGTCGTTGGAGGTTTTTCTTCATCTTCCGTTCGCTTCGCCTGGCTTTCGTCGTCCTCTCCCCCTCTATCTCTTCTCGCTCTCACACTCACCTCACACTTTCTCTCACACACACTCTCTCTCTCGTCTTCATCGTTCCCATCGTCTTCTTCATCATGGTGAACGCATCGTCACCTAAATACTTCTCACAGCGGCGACACAAGATCACTTGGCTCGCTGATCCGGAGAGTCGCGGGGAGTCGTGTCGGGGGAGGTGTCGGTGAGCTTGTTTTTAGAAGTGGCTTGGCCGCCCCGACCACTCTCGCCTTAGCTAGCTATTGCAGTCGGAGAATCTGCCGCTATAACAGAATCAGCTGCTGCTGCTGCTGCTGCTGCAGCAGTCCTCTCGCATTGTGTAGCAGCTTGCTTAGCTTGCAGGCATTTTGCACGTGTACATTCACTTGTGCCTGTGTACATTCGAGTGTATATATATATATATATATATACATACATATGCATATATGTACGTGTACGTCGTCGTCGACGGGATACCGACGGCAGTGTACTAAAACCCTTCGACTTGCGAGAGAACACCTTTCGAGCGTTCCGTTGCAAGGTTGGTCCTAGCGTCGCTTTGTTGTCGCCGCCGCCACCGCCGCCTCTCCATCAGCGAGGGCCCGTCGCGCGCGCTTGGCCGGTGCCGCCTTGCCCGACTGGCCTGACAACCTTTTTTTAGAACGAGATCGTTCCACTTTCGCTTATGGCACTCGTGCCACTCCTCCTACCTCGTGGTATCGCTCTGGCAGGGACGATGATACTGGTAATGCTGGCGGCGGCGGGGGTGGTTGTGATGGGGGTGGTTGTGATGGTGGTGGTGATGCTTCTGCTGCTGGGGCAGGGCCGTGGTGGAACGGCAGTGCTCTAAGATGGCTTAGGAAAGGCGGTTGCGCTGTTATGCGTAGCAGCAGCAGCAGCAACAACAACAACAACAACAAAAACGACAACAACAACAACAACAACATAACGACAGCATCAGCAGCAACCATAACAACAAGAGCAACACTAACGACAACAGAACGCTGTCGAAACATGGTACATGAAAGTGATGAAGTAACAGCCGACTGCGAGTGATGTGGGTAGTAGAAGTTTAGATTGCCGTAGTAGTAGAAGTGCGATGTGCGTCGTCCGACCGAGGCGTGTTGATACGTCTGACCTAGATCGCTTCCAGCCGTGATGGCCGCCTGCGAGACGGCTCGACAAGAAAACAGGCAAGGGGCAACCGCTGCTGGCTTTTAGAATACGTGACCCCCTTCGCCTTCTCCGATTCCGTACCTCCCCCCTATCCCACCCTCTGCTTTTTCGCTCGCCTGAGCCTTAGCCGCTTCTTCCGGTATTAGCAGCTGTTTTTCTCTCTCCCTCCATCTAGGGGGTACGCTAAAACGTGCGCCTTTTCATTGTCTCGCTCGCCTGAGTCCTTTATCTCTTTCTCTCTCTTTCTATCTATCTCGGTCGCCAGAGCTCTATAAATCTCTCACCTCATTCTCTCTCTCTCCCTCGTATGATCATTCTCGCTTACTTCCATCCCCCTTCCGGGTGCTCTCGAGATCAGCACGCATTTTAGACATTTCGTCATCATGACGGACTTCATCACGGCGGTCAGCGGACTGCCACTGCCACGTCCCCCACATACTTATGCGCTAAAAGCGGAAGGGTCAAGATGCGGGATTATGTTTGCTTGTATGCATTTTAGTCTCTCACTCTCCCTTCCCCCTCTCCGCATAGATAGTGAGAGGGAAAGAAAGAATTTAACTGGCAAAATGCATGATGTACACGGGCCGTGTTTGTCAAGGCGACGGTAATGAGGGACTCACAAGCCCATTGAGTGTCATTCGTTCAGTTTGCTCCTTGTCGGATGTGATCGCAGTCACTTGAATCTGCCATTATATCTGCACGACTAAGCAGCGCCTATTTTTATTCGGAAATGAATTCTGCGAATATTCCTATCATAAACCAGGACTAGTGGTCTTTGAGGAGAGCCTTCTCAAAATCTGGTATGTCAACGGATTTGGCAGTTTTAAGTTCCGAGAGATTGCTCTCTCTCGGTATAGAAAAAGACGTGCGTTCGTACTAGTACCTTTAGTGTCATCAGCCTCTCCTGAGTTGCACATGAAGCAGGCTAGCGATGCGTGTTCAATGCTGTGCAAATTTAAGACTCGTTCTGTGTCCCACCTGTGGGTGGCCCACCTGAATTTGTTTCATTGCTGGTTTCACTTGTTTAGACTGATTAGTGGCGCCTCGGTCTCGAGGTTGATTGAGGACCTCTTGAAGCAAGTTCGTTGACTCTTGGGTCCAAGGAAATCTGTCTACAATGGACCCGTATTGCGCGAGCACATTGCCGTATTGTCCGTATGTAATATAAGGGGTTTCTTGGTGCTAGTTCTTTAACTCTAAGGTTCCAGGGAGTTTGTCTAAGGAGAACTTGTATGGCTGCAGTGGAGACCGCACGACCTGCCCGTGCTGTGTTGAGCGGCGTGCTGTACCTCTGGTAGTCGTGCGCTCCCATAATGGTGGGGCATATAACAAGGTTCTGTCTATTAGTAATGCTAAGAGACGGCGCTGAGCGTTGGCTGCTTATCTGGTCCGCGGGAGGATCTTTTGTAGCTCTGCTAAGGCTTTGACTGCTTTATTTTGCTCCATAGCGCACATGGGTGTTTTTTGTGAGAGCCCTATCTAAAAAGACGCCTAGGTATTTGACCATGGGCGTGGGTGTTGCTGGGTGAGCTTTCAGGTGTAAATGTAGGTTCAGGTGTCGAGGACGCTTTAGGCCGTTTGAAAAAATTGCTTTCGCTATTTGTGAAGCCAGTTCGAGACCTAGTGTGTGAAAATGTTGTCGGATATCCGTTAGGGCTTCGTTGGCTGTTACTTTAAGCAGATCCTCGTCACGGGCGGTAACGATCAGTACCGAATCGTCTGCGTAGACGACGGAATAAATTCCCGAGGGATGTGGGAGTCTAAGTACTTCATCATAAGTTATATTCAACAGGGTTGGTCCCAGTACAGACCCTTGGGGAACTCCGGCTGTGACTGCGTAGTATGTAGATGTTTAGTCTTTTAGGTATTAGGCTATGATACGTCGTAGGCAGGAGAACACACTTTTGTTTAGAAGGGTTTTGTTTATGGCGTTTTCAACGCGATTTGACGTCTATAAAAATGGCCGGTTCCTGACGGTGAATTTCTCTGTGTTTTAGCTATGTTTAGAACTTTGCTAATAACGGAGAATGTTAAGTGCCCGGCGTGGAAAACGAGCTGAGTTTCCGACAGCGCCGTCTTGTATTCTAATTTTGTAACTAGTCGTCTATTGATATGTGGTCTGAGATGTGGTCAACTACCTTGGATGGGCAAGAGAGCATACTCATATGGCGATATGCCAAGGAAGGTCTTATTGTAGTTTACTGGGTTTTGGGATAAGAGTCAAACGTTTTTCTAACTGCTGGCGAGAATTATGCCTATCATGCGTTTGAAGACCTTTGGGTAGTTCTTAGGTTTAGCCGTACGACTTGCGGGGAAAGCGCATATGAACCTGATGATTTTCTTGGCTGTATGCGTTCGGCCACGATGCTGATTTTTGGTACGACATTGGTTTAAAAGGTAAGGACGGAAGTTTCCTCAAACCTGTTGTGACAAACGTCTTATGGAAAGATCGCAGTTATATTTATCTGGCTACTTATGACTTCTGTTGTTTTTTGTATATATATATATATATATATATATATATTATATATATATATTATGTATATGTATATGTATATGTATATATATATACATATATATATATATATGTATATTATATATATATATATATATATATATATATATATATGTATATATATATATATATTAAATTATTTGTAGTTGTTTACAGGTATCTGTCGAGATTTACTAGGAAGAACAAAGAGCATCCTGATTAGAACGCTATGAGCAGAAGGGTTCACTGTCAGTATATCCCCATGTACACACTCTATAGACGCATTGTATGTGCACACACACCTCTTGTTATTTGCTGACCTGTAACGAACCAACATTGGCCTGTTTGGCTGCGTTCATGCATGTTCCTCAGCTTAGACGCAATCCAATCTGTACGCAGTCCGCTCTGCAACAAGCATTGTTTCAACGCGTGGGTGACAATTCAATTTAAAAATGCTGCTAGCAGTTTTGCTCTCATATTTATCTCTGCGAATCTCTCGTATTTGTATACAAGGACATGCTGCCCCAATTGCCAGTAGAAACAAAGGGAAATATAACACTATAACTGAGTCCACGCTAATTCACTTTCAAACAAAGCCGACATAGATTTCCAACATCGTGCACAGTTACGTAGGGTTTAGGAGTAGCTACTGAAGTTTAGAAGCCATTGTAATCTGTCGGATTTAAAAAAAAAGACCGGGTCCGTTTTTAAACGATATTGGGGCGTGTCCTCCGATGAGCTCAAAAGTGATACTAACGTTCCCGGAATAGCAAATAACAGTGCCCATGGGAGTTGGCATTGAGACAACAAGCGCGTATCAGCAAAATAATTTGTATATATATATATACGGGACACGGTCGCCAAACCGACGTTTCCGGACATTGTTTCACATTAGCGGGAACTTTTCAACAATGCTAGCAGGTTAATCGGACACCATATGGATGCCATATACATATACACATGTGATGCACATAGACGAGACCGTATACATAAGAAGTAGGCACGGAGGCTTTCCACCATCCATTATTGTTGCTACTTTATATCATTTATGGCTATCAGCCGTCAGCAAACAAAGAAAACCATGCTATTTTCTGCTACTGCCGCTCTCTTGGGGAAGATATCAATCTCAGCACAGCTTTTACACCACCTATGCTTAATGAATGAACTCGGGTAAGAAACAATATCTTCGGTTGGCTCGGAACTGTATTTACGGGCAATCTATAGCACTCGATGAGCATACTAATATCTCCTGCTTAGAACTGCTCGGTGCTTTTATTGGTTAGCTCAAAAACGTAAATATTAATATTGCATTCCGCTATGTATGCAACAAGGTGCACCCACGCACAGCGTTGGTGGTGGGTCACCACCGTAACCGTGCCTGACTTACATTTGTTATTGTAATTAACGTAAGCGCTTGCTGTATCTGCTTATGCTGCCTATCTCTATCTGCTTAGGGTCAGTGCGGCAAAAAAAACAAAAATGTCGCTATTCATGCTGAGCTCGTTTAAAAATAAACACCACCCCAGTGTATGTATGCCACTGTAAGTATTGTCACCACCGTTCCGATTTGGGAAGCGGGGGCGGCGCCGACTGAGAGCATAGAGCAGATTGCGTTGTGCCAGCAGGTCACCACGCCTCAACGGAGCAGGACACCAAAACGCTACCCCGATCGACTTTATTTTGCGTTCCCCCCCCCCCCCCAACAGCCGACGGCCAACATGACCGGTTGCTCTCGCGTAACACGCATCGGCCTGCATGTATGAAAATATCTCGAGCCTTTATCATAGCCCACTTTCCATAGCTCGCACCCTCTTCCATTCTATCTCCAACTCTCGCCTCTCCGCCTTTCTGTTGCGTATTTCGCCAGCCCCGTCTCGATCGTGTGCCCTTTTAATGTCGCTGCATCTGACCTTTCCGCCACCAAGCCGCCATCATCCTAGCCCAAATAGAACCATTACAGCGTCAGCAGATAAAACGTCTCGCACAGCCCTAATATTTCCTCTTCCACGCGATCCGTATTTTCCGCCTCTTGGATTGCGCCTTCTTTCGTTTCGCATGTCTCTTTGTTGTCGCTGCTGCTGCTGCTGCTGCTACTGCTGTTGTTGTTGTTGGGCTCGTCGTTGTTGTTGAGCTCAGAGTTGGCGTTATAGCCGTCGGCGTTGTTGTCACCGTTGTCGACATCTATACGCTTTGTGAATGAACGGGTGCGGTGAGAAGGAGCGCCAAAAAAACGAGTATTTTTATGAACGGCCGTCGTTAAGAATAGAGCGTCGTTTCTTGCATAGACAGACCTCATCGCCAGCTTCACCACGCAGACACACCACGTCATGACCAGCGCAATGGTGTGAAGCCTCTGAAAACCCTTCGTCTGTGGATGGACCGCAATGAGACGACAACAGATCGAGATCGACATACAGACAGGCTGGCTGACAGAAAACCGAAAACAGTCACTGGGAAAATTGTGCTGCGCCGCATGCAATGCGTTCATTCATTCATTCAACTAGCCCACATAACGGCCATCATTCTATGGTCTGGTGTTGTAAAGAGCAACGAACGGTCATCGTCTTAAGTGAATACGA
>QVRM01000508.1:0-63906 GCA_003439945.1 Dermanyssus gallinae
TCTTTTCGGGTCTCACGATCCCACCTACGAAGTACTAAACTTTCTTTACGGTCTGCATGGTTTTTAATTAGACAGGTAAATGCCGGAGTGGAATAAAAATTAGCCATGACATGAAAACCCGTATGACGGGCATTAGCCTTACAGAAAATCTAAAAAAAAAAAAACTTATCATCGCCGCCCGCGTTGGAGTCCCCGTTAAAAGTCTCACACGCTTGGGTAGTGCGCAGCACGGCTGCAGTGACGGGTTGCTGCGTGAGAAGCTTCAGCAGGGCGGGAAATTGTATAGGTAGTTTTTTTTATAATCTTCTCAGTGGTCGAGGAGCAGTGATGCTCTCAGAGGTCGAAGGCTCTGCAGGCTAATAAAACCCCGCCAGGTTGACGAATTTAGTGGCGATTGTGGCTTCCGAGATTACGGGAGTTCAAAAACACCCAGGCTAACTCGGGGTAAGTTGGGGCGCATTGCAGGCAGATGGCAAAGGGTTTGTGGACTGAGGAGGCGATCTTGCCAGCATCTCGTCTCTTTCTCCCGCATCACCTTGAGCGAGCTCCCAAGTCCTTCCGCCTCCTCCTCCGCATCTACACAAGGGCATTTTTTAGTTCCCCTCGAAACGTATCAACTGTCGAGTCGACTTTGCGGAGTGCTAGATTAAGCTCGATCTCAGTGCTTTTTATCTTGCAAAGGTTGATCACCTTCTTGACATGTCCTGTGAGAGTCGCGAACGCCTGGGCGTAAGCTCGATGGGGGGGGGCGGGGTTTAGTATCTGACGCTCGTCGCCGATGCGCCTGATGCGCACCGAGCGATCAACGCGAGGCGCACGTGTGATTAACGTTCAGTGCACGTATGATCAACGCGAGCGCACGTGTGATTAACGGGCAGTGCACGTATGATCAACGTGCAGTGCACGTACGTCAACGTACAGCGCGCGTAGCAGTCAACGTGCACTGCACGTGCAGTATCCGTGCGATACGTGTAGCGCCCGTGGCCCGCTTAACGATTGTTCGGCGCCCACGTGGCGATCGTAATCGTTCGCGGCCGCCCAACAGAGCAAGACTTGCAGCAGCCCTCCCGTCCTGTACGCAAGGAAGGTGCCACTCGCTGTCCCGGCCGGGTCGGGGATCACAGAAAGTAATTTTAACGGTCGAAAAAACGGACGTGTAGGGCGGCACAACACAACAAAACACGACACATCAAACAAAACAGATACTTGTGGAAGGCACTAAGCACTCTGTAAAGCTACTAGAGTTCAGTAAACCAACACTGTCGAGAGTGGACGTCCGCTCTCAACGACGGTCAGCACGGAACACCAGGCCTGCCGCGTTGTTGGGTTCGCGGTCGTTGGGACAAGCACGTCGGACCGATGAAACCCGTAAGTGACCTCAGCCACATGATCGGTTAGACGCTCGCCACTTCTGCTAATGGCCTGTCGTACTATTCTATGGAACATCTAAGCCATTAGAAGTAAAACTTAAGGGGGAGGTGTGTTTAGTAGTTAGGGGTCGTTGACGTTAGTGTTGAGTCCCACACGGCTCAAAAGGGGGAACACCCCCACCCACATTCGTAGCACAGTGCATAACAGCATTCGCCCGTCTCCGCAAAAATGTATATATATATATATATTATACCCGAAACTTATATTTGGTAAATACAAAAGTATTTTACTTACCGTGACTTAAGGAACCAGTCTGGCATCTTTGCCTCTTTGTACACGATCTTGGTGCTCATAGAAGAAGACCACATAGGAGGGCAGACGTCGCAAGCAAACAAAGACAGGCAGCTACCGCTAGCCGAGGCATGAATACTCCATGCTTGAACACGCACAAAAGCTTGTCCCTGTCCGACGGTAAATTCGCCTAAAGAGATATATAGGACCTTGGTCACCTTGGGACTAGGTTCTTAAGTATCTTAAAAAATAAGGAGGTAAACAATTCATAAAAATTGTATTACTTCTAGTTTTCAAATGTATAGTTTATTTAAAGGTCTCCGCCAAAACCCCACTGGATGTAATAGCATCATCTGAGTCCGCTCTAACATGGACCGGATCTTCGCGATCTCTGGGGGGTAGAAAAGACGAGTCCCGGTGAGCATCTAACTATCGAAGGCGGAGTACTTAACTAGAAAACAGCATCGAGTCATCCCCCATCATTCAAATATTGAGATCCCTGTCTTGAACAGCGGAGAGGTTAGCTGCGTCTGAACTGATGATATGAACTTCAAAGTTGGTTCACGAAACTCGGCATGTAGAGAAACTCAGTATCCTCTATAAGTCCTCGCAGACCGTGCTGACGTTACCCCTGATGACTTCATTGCCCAATTACGAAAAGCTGAGTGAACTCTTGAACGAGTTGACCAAGTTTTACGGTGAGACAAAACAGAGGGGGATCCCTTTGTTGAACCCTTCAGCCGAGGTGAGTAAGAACAAGGTGATAAGTCACAGGAGTCTCACCTCCAACCACCCTTAACAAGTAATCCCCACTAACGGCGTCAATTGTTTTTTTAAAAACATGTTACGCTAGCACGGAGGGATCGATCTAGAACTCTATTAGAGCCCAGATAGCGCAAACCAGTGTTCCAACATTTTTTTTCTCAGAGAAACTTAAATTGGTGAAGCTCAACAACTAAGTTAATTACGTCTTGTGAATCGCTCTCTGCCAATTTTGTCGCGACTCTATGTATTAGCGATGAACAAGCAAAAGTTGCTTAATAGATATTAAATAGAGCAGCCTAGACTGGGTGAGAGAAGCCCCCAGCAGGAAGCGACCCTGATAAAATCCAGGCCGGCACTCGAGCTCTTTAACGAATGACCAAAGCGCATAGCAAACATCCTTGACCGAAGTAGATGAAGGAAATATTACAAAGAGGAGGAGACGACCTTCTTTAGATACCCAAAGAGACGAATAGTTTTAGGGCACATCTGACAACGAAGTTGAATAGCTTCGTCAGAATATCTTCTTTCGTAAGCGAGGTGCCGACACCTTGACGAGGCCAGGCGGTTAACTGGATATTATCTACAAACGTTAGGCGTGCAAGCATATGAACAACGTCGATGGAAAGGGGCGTAAATAAAGATGTTGATCTGGTAACCTTAGTTTCTTTGGCACCAGACTGAATTGCCTTAAATAACCCAAAATCGAACATTCTTTAAAGTGGACCGAACTCCCGTCGAGGTTCTTTTGATGTCCGAGTCAAGCCCTAAATGCTTCTGAACTCACTTGACTCTCTAACGGTTTTGCTTTCGTATATATATTTCGTCGTAGCTTCGAATGACAACGATGAAACTATCGTGCTTCGAGGGTTTCTCCACAACCGAATCAACATCGACACCCTCCCTTCTTCGTCTAACGACACCCACTTGTTCTCATGCTCATACCGCTAATTGGTCTCGATATATCGTTGACAGCTGGTGCTATACGTGCGTTTTGTCCAGGTTAGGAGAACAAAGTGATTGTTTACGGGGACTAATTCCAAACACCCGCATGCGCGCGGAATCAGGCAGTTGTCTGAGCATTTCTACCGTCTCACTTGACGGAACAGGAGCCGTGATACAGGCCAAATGAACTACACTACAAAGGAGGCCGACGAGCTAAACAATACCTTACATCGGAAAAAACGTAAACAACAAATTTAAATATGTATATATTTTCATTCTCCAGCAGAATAGAACAAAGCATTTTAGCGGCGTTCCGGAATGCGTTTCTGCTACCAATGGATAAGGTAAACCTTATGCACAAATGTATCTATAACCGCCCTTCCCTTAGCTAAGAAACTTGTCGATATCATTTTAATTAAATTGTGAAAATAATTGACGCTCATAATATAATTACTTGTATTTTATTTGTACAATATAGTACATAAGGTATAGATTGGTTTGACAATGAATGCTACTACCTACGAGGTACCAAGACGCTGACGTTAAATATATAGTATTAGCAGAATACATACTGTTTCCATCCAAAAAATGGGAAGAATCAGCCTCGGCACCGGCTCTGTTGGCAAAGGTATCAGCCTTACATTTACTTGCATACGCCATCTCATGTCAACTGTCACACCAGATCTCTGAAAAGACAACTGGCCAATTAATAAGCGTAAATGCTGCATACGCTGCGGGTACGCTTGCTGCAGTTTTTGCTGGTAAATTATAATGACGGGTAAGACACAACATATATATTAAAAAATATATATATGCATATGTACATATAATATATATATATATATATATATATATATATATATATATATATATATAAATTAAAAAAATATATATATATATATAATAAATATATATACATGTATATATATATATACAGGTAGTTCGACAGGTTCTAAAAATTTGCTTTTCAGAATTCGAATTTTGGCGCGCTTTCACCGCTATTGGAAACGGCAACTTTTCGACTGCTAGCAGTCAAAATATTATGGTGATTGGCCGTTGCGATTTCGTTAGATCGCTTTTCCCGTGCAACGTATCGGCGCGATTTTGAAAAATAGAGAAAAAAGAGTTTCGAGTGGTCTCAAGTCTTTATTTCAAAGGTTGGAATGCGACTCAGGTGAAAACTGAGTTAGAGGAGGTGTACGGTAACTCCGCGCCATGTTTTGCCACTGCTTCCAACTGGGAAATGAGTTAAAAAGGAGCAGAAGCACCGAGGATAAGCTACGTTCAGGACGCCCAAAAACGGCAACTGATAAGGAAAACGTGGAAAAAGTGCGGAAAATCGTTGCCGCAGATAAGCGAGTGAACATTAGAGAGATAGCGGAGGTCTTGGGGATCAGTGTGGATAGTGTGCATTTCATCCAGCACGAGAACTTGAAGATGAAAAAGCTCAAAGCAAAATGGATGCCGCATTTGCTCAACCAAGGCCAAAAAGACGCGCGTGTTTCCGCTTCACAGCGAAATTTGGCCAAGATGCGAAAAATCCGACGAATTTTTGGCGCAGATTAGTGATCGTCGATGAAAGCTGGGTTCATCACTACACTCCCGAGACCCAAGAAGCATCTCGCCAATGGTGGGCACCTGGTGAAGGACCTCCGAAGACGGTGCGAACAACGGCATCGGCCGGAAAGATGATGGCTACGGTTTTTTGGAACCAACGGGGAATAACTCTCACTCTCTCTCTCTCTCTCTCTCTATATATATATATATATATATATATATATAGAGAGAGAGAGAGAGAGAGAGAGAGATACGTTTTCAAAAGGGGTTCTCCAAAAGGGGAACTCGCAAAAAGGAGAATGACTAGAGTGACCCCAAGCATCATAGTGCTGCCAATGGAGAGGTTCAGAAACCCGCTCCTCAGCCATCAACCCTAAAAAATCGGCTAGCACTGCTAATAAATGTTCGCTTCAACTGCGGAACGACAACGTCATGATATACGCTCTCCGAAAACCTACGTAATACAAATGATTCAGGACCTCAAAGAGTTCAGAACAGAATGCAGCTGACAGCACAACAACTGGCGGACACTGAAGGCATGATGTCACAATAAACGCAACAACAACTAGTGATGTGCCAATTTAACTGCAAAAATATTGAAGTAGTAGATAATCTGATATATGTAACCAATTATCAGGATTCAACGGCATTGTTCTAACAGAAACATTTTCCGTCCATCGCTTCGATGTGCTCGGGTATTATAGTTTCCATTGTTGCTCTCAACGAGTCGCTTGTGATCGTCCCACAGGTGGCGTATTTGTTCTTACTGGTTTACTCCTTGGAAACATGAACCTGCTAAGGTAAGAGAATAATGCTGTAATCCTTTTGTCACCCACATGTTTGCTAATTGCCATGTACAGCAGTGCTAACTTGAAAAGCGGTGACATTACAGATCAGTAACTGGAGAAGATTAGCATCGATATGACAATACTGCTAGCAGGAGATCTTCCCTGTCGACTGGAGCAAGACCCCCTTAGTAAACGGATGCCTGTTAGAGTCACTCGATGCGTATACTTTGTAGGTGTGCAACAATAGGAGCACCCCCACTTATTATGCCATGCCAACCTGCAGCAGGTTGGCTCTTCGAGAACAACGGGGTGCTCAACAATCGATATTTTTGCAACGTCAGACTCACCAGACTGTGTGAGATACAAAAATCCGGCTTTTTGTGTCTTACTGCCGGGGGATGTTTACATTAAGAAACATCTCTGTGGATCTCTGGGTCTCTATCAATCGAATTAGTACGACGAAACGACGCACCGGCGTATCGAAAACTCCAAGACTTCAATAAGCGGTCATTTGCCAACCAACAGGAACGCATTTTATATTAAAAGTACAACAAGAAGCTCATCTCATCACTCGACAGCTTTACAACTTTACGAGCGGTCCAATTCGATTGAAAATCTCCTGGGCAACTTTTAGGTAGCTCCCATACGCGCGGATACGGTACCTGTCAAGAGTCCTTTTTCATGCGAGCTTGAAGCTTCCGAGAGATTTTTCGCGGAGGCTCTTTATGAATCGTTCGGTTTAGACTAATCAATGTTGCCCTCGCTCGAAAACGAAACAAGGCATTCGGGCCAGATCTTGTGGGAAATAAACGCCTCTGGTAGGGACATCTCCTCGTGCCTCTATGGCAGTCTCTTTTTAACAGATGTTTCTTTAAGGGCGCTCTGCCAGCCAAGTAGTATGAATGCCTTCTCAAAGTAATCCCAGAGGGAAAAGGAGATCCTTTGTACCCTGTCTCGTAGCGACAGATATCATAAAGAAGCTGTGTCTACAAACTACTCTCAAGCATACTAACAAGACGCCTCACGGATTTTATGATAGCACAGGCGTTTCTTTCAGACGAATTGCATGGGGTTTAGTATTGGGTGTTCCACTATCTCAGTCTGCAAAGTACTTTTTGAGCAGATCACAATCTCATTGAAAAAAAAACTCATTTTTTCGAGGTTTTTATTAATTTAAAATTTTCGGCATCGCACCCTGTAATATTGTCTTGAAGTAGTTGGGACAGGCTGGAGCTAGACCATCAATGCTTACTCTACTTAGCGCACTTCTGAGGGCTAACCAGATTATCCTTGGTGTGTGCGAGCATAATACGTTTAATGAGATAACTGGGTGTCCGCAAGGCAACAATCTCAGCCCGTTGTTATTCAGAACGCGGGTGACCTAACAATATAGAACAGTAAAATCCGTACTGCATGAAGCTACGTTTTACACACTTAATGAATATTTTTCGCAGAATGGCCTTTTAGTAAATGTGTCATAAAACTAAAGCTGTAAACTAAGCGTTGTAGAAAAGCGCGTATCGCGGCAGCTGGTATTAGAAACCCAAGAGAGTTATTTGTTTGGGCCTCCATGATATTATTCACGTTCAGAGAGGCATCCGTAGCTCCTTATAGTATCCAAGAGACACAAAAACATCTTAACACTCTGCATTTATGGCAGCTGGATAGTGTAGACCCAGTTTCTTAAGGCGAGGACGTCGAATTCGCGCTACAGATTAGTATACATGCTTGCGGGCTCAATATTTATCAATAACCTCTCAAAAACCGCTTTAAATTACCGCAGACAGGCGCCCTAAAACGTTTTGACACAAGTATTTTAAAAATGTCTCTTATACCCAGATAATTTTATTTTTAACCATTCATGACTAACCAGGCTTAGAAAGAGTCTCTCCGCCCATGTCGGCAGGTATTGCTACATGTGTGTTATTATGCTCATATTTACATACGCAAAAAGAGTGCATTTGGAATAAATAGATAAATAGCTTTACAACTTCTCTATGGCGCATGTCATTTTATTTATAGCGCACTAAACAGTTATTGGCGCTGGTAGCAGCACATAATTATATTCTCTGAGTTTTACAAATGCAGTTTGTTGTTCATCAGTGAAATAGTTGCGTAAAAAAATGAGTTTGCCAAACATACTAAGTAGCACAAAATCACGTTACAAAAAGCCTAATAAAAATCATAAAATATTTAATATCAGGAGATGCGAACATAGCAAAGTATAAAATAAGCTATAAAAGAGTGACAAACTTACAGCGTGAACGTCAATGTAAAAGCGATGCTTGTTCTCATCAGGATGCAAACCGCTGACATTGGCACGCAGTGAAGGATCTCCATGAAGGAAATGAGGCAGGCTAAGTACAGTTGGAATCACGAACATCCGAGCGCCTGAGAATGCAGTTTGGGACCGGCTTGCGTCGAACGTCCCTTTTACATGCGTTGGTGTTGCGCAAAAACAGCTATAAAAACACATGTTACGCACCCTGTAGTACACAGCCTTTGAAAAAAGTCTGTATATTGCTTGATGGGATGCTTTCAAAAATACCTCTTTAGAACTGTCAAATGATTTCACAACCTATAAATCACATGAGACAAAAACTGTTCATTGGCCACGCTCTGCTATTTTACGTCGTTAATGACGTGTCGTTAATTAAATTATATTTGATCATGCTTGCCTAGAGTGACTCATTTCAGTTTGAAGAGAACGGTTTTCATGAACGCATAAACGTTTACTCTTCGTCTGCTAGAGCTCACCCTGAACGGTCGAGTATGAACTTCGCTCTGTGGAAAAACGGTGAAATATGAGGATCCTGAGATCCTAAAGGCACTGAGCAACAGCACTCGGTCAACCGCACTTAGTGACAAATCGAGCACACGCATTAAACACCTCGCAGATAGACAGGCAATAGCGGCCGCGACGGCTTTGGTAACTTCGACGACTTCCACATCTTCGATGACCGACGACGGTACCTCGCCAGCACCGCAATCGCGCTGTGAGTGAGAAGCGTCAACGCTGCAACTCGAACCGAACTTCAGGTCTCGTCGAATATCGCTGTCTCAATGTGGAAGTGCAATTTTGCTTACAAAGCGTTGTAGCCGTCGCCGCTACCGCGGCCGTCTCAGGACGCCGCGTCGCCTGACGCAGCACCCGGTTAGTAGCCGGCAACGTGCACGTACGTGCGCGTCGTCTGCTAGGCGCTTGCGCGTCGGCTGCGTGCAGTCGTCTGCTCGGGCCGGCGTCCGGACGTCGAAGAAGACGCGAAGTTACGTGCAGAGCACGTACGCCGGCATCGTCCGTCGTCTGTTCGTGCACATGCGCGCAGGCGGGAAGCATAGAGCAGGCCGAGGAACTTCAAGAGGGGAGTTTCGAAATCGCAGATAGGTTAATTGCCCGCGTTGCAGGAGTGCTCTTGCAGGGCTGTCCTTAGTGTGCAGGTCCTGCGGCCGAGGAGCCCACGTAGACTGCCTGCTTCCATGTGAGAGAAATTGAGCGTCGGCGGCGGTTACCCAGGCCGGATGGAAGTGCAAAAATTGCACTCTGGCCGTCACTACCATCGACATCCACGCCCTGATTTGGCAGCTCAAACCCAGCGAGGCGTCGAACCCTCTTCAGCACTGCAATGGATTTCTCTGCGTCAAACGGCTAGATGCTTTTGGGCCAGACGCTCGATGGAGGTGCAGCCCGCGCCTCCGGCGGCCGCCGGAAGCAGCCAGTCCCGAAGTCAGTGGTAGAATCCCCCGCCGAAAACAACTGCCCTGCTCGTCGGAGATCGTCAAGTGGACGCCATCAGGCCCAGCCAAAAGGGCTACTTCTCCAGGAAGGCTTCGCTGGTCAGAGGTCCTGCGCCGAGGACACAAATGCTATCCTGAAGGCCGTAGGGGAAGCCTTGGCAAGACTGAGGGGACCGTCAGCCTCTTCCTGCTCGCCGGCTATAAGAAGTGTGCCAACCTGAACAAGGCGGCTTTTACCGGGCTTGTAGTGAACTTTGCCAGGAAGTTCAAGGTCTCCAAGCCTGACTCCGACCTGCACATCCTGTCCCTCCCCCGTAGCTCATCCGTTGCTTTCAAGACCTGGACAACAACGCCCCTATCGTGACGGCCGGAGACTTCTTCACAGCGCACGATGACGCTGGTGGAGACTTTCTCGGACCTCTGCTGCCGGGTGGCCGATGACACGGCCAGCCCCACCTTCGAAGACTTCATAGAATCGACAATCATCGACATCTTCGCCACCAGTCTACATCCCGATAGAGCTTGGCTAATGAGAACCCCCTGCAGGAGGGCAAGCAGATCAAGTGGCATGCGTCGGAGGGCCTTGCAGTGTGGCTCCGCCGGCGACTCCACGACGTCAGGCCCTCCCCAGGCGCCTTGACGCGCATTGCCTTCTGGAGAACGTGGCTACGCTTTTCCCAGTCCGGCACAATCCAGTGATCGAGGAGTAACTTCGAGACGCTGGTCAATGTCATCAGGCCCTCCGTAGCCTCCCCCCGTAGCCCGTCAAGCCCAGCTTACCGCTTCACTCCTGACCGTTCGGTATCCTGGGATGAGGCCGCTCGCCGTCCTGCTTAAGAAGTATTTTTTCTATTTTTTTCCGTAACAGTCCATATTGTAATCTATTCGAGAGTTACTCAGCGTTTCTAAAGTAAATTTGTACCGTGACGGATAACGTGCAGTTAAATGATCGTCTGGAGAATATCCAGACCTCTTGCTGCCTGGGAACCTGCGTTCCAATACTCATAGCCGAACTTCCAATCATCATTATCAGTGTGTATTCTTCATCAGCGGCCACCTACAGCTTGATCATCATCGTTAGTGCACAGTCATCATCATCATAATCATTCGCTTCAGACGCTTGTTAGCTACCACTCATAGCCGTCATCACTATCACCATCACAACCATCATCACTATCAACACCCAGTATTACTACACTTCATCATCATGTACCACCTTCAGCGCAATCATAATTAGTGCATCATTATCGTCATTATCGTTCATCCCAGTTAGCTTCCACTCATAGTCGTCATCACCATTACCACCACAGCCATTATCACCATCTTTCAACAGACACCATCACTCACTTAATTATCGAATCCGCCACTGCCATCACCCCCCGTTACGGTCAGCAGCATTAATATTATTTTACAACCAGGCCTGTGTCCGTCTGTATACAAATCATCTCCTGTTTGTAAACAGACGCGGCGCAGCTGCTGGTCATGCAGCGAACGCCGACGAAACGGCAAGAGGAGAAGCCGCTGGAACAACGTGCATCGCTACACGTAGATTCTGCGGCGCCAAAGGATGAATGCATTCATGAAGCAGCTAGTGGCGAGGGCGGCCCGGCCTGCCGTCCAAAACAAACGGCGGGAAGCGGACTGCATCAAGCCCCGCGGAAGATACTCGTAGCAAAGAAATGCGAGTATCGCAGGCTGAATCCTACCTGGCAATCGTCGAGGGTGCCACCGAAGCAACCGAGGAAGCTCGTAACGGTGAGGAACCTCAGAACGATCTGGAGTTCACCACGGTGACCCGGCATAAGCGTACCCGTCCTCTAAAGATAATTGTGCCGCCAAAAGTAACGTTTAACAGACAGGAAGCCGTAATTCTCCGCGGTTGACAGCGCTCTTGAGCTGCACTTGAACGAGATTTGCGACGAGATCGCGAAGGTCGTCGGAGAGAAGATGGAGGAGCCTCGCTTCACAAAAATGGTGAACTTGTCATAGTGGTGGAGAAGGAAGACGACAGAGCGACCTTACTGTCGCTAACAGAGTTAGCTGAAGGTGAAGTCTCCTCGAAGATAAGCGGAACACGATCTACGGTGAAGGACAAGATCACCGGGGTTCATACTTCTATTTCGGAATCGACGATCCTATCAGCACTGCAGTCCTCTGGAGTCACAGAAGCGACTCGGGTGAAAGCGAAGAACCCAAGAACCAACGCTGTGTCGGCAACGGAGCACGTTATCTTAACATTCTCTGGCAACAGCTTTCCGGCTGAGGTGCCTCTGGCTTAAACGGCATGGAGTCATACTATATCATTAACCCTCGCAGTGCTACAAGTGTTATAGTTTGGAGCACCAGCAGCTCAGAGCTCGGGCCCGCTGTTGTTTATGCAACGGGGAGCATAAGGCTACGTGGGGAGCATGTCCGCAAAGATTGCTACGCATGGAACAACTAAAGAAGGCCTCGCAAAGTATGGTACAGAAGCAGCATGACGCCCCGTCAGTTCCGATCTGCGTACCAGTATCTAACATTAAAGCATCCGACAATTTTGCAAAACGAAGCTGGTCTTCGGTTGTGAAGAATGGGGTAAAAGAAGTTGGCGGGGAAGTCGTATCCCCACGGACACGACACGCATAGAGGACGCTGACCGTGTCGCATTAAAGCCGGCAGCTCCGCCGAAACAGCCAGATATATTGGCACAACCATCAACGGACAGTATTGTAGAAGAAGTGCTCCGCAGACTAACTCCAATCATACAAGGAACTATAACAAACGTTATCTCAAAAGTTTTGGAATCCGTACTGCCAGTTGTCATACGCGCAGTAAGCGGGGCAATGCCACAGCCGGAGAAGAGCATAATGAATGCTACCTCGCTGGCTGAGTCGATCCAGCTAGCTTTCTGTAGCAATGCCAAAGCAACTGCGACACCCCCGTAAATCCAGACGACTGCGAGGACCACAGAATTACGGCTCTTGGATCGAAGACCCAGTGACGCTCGGCAAAGAATCAACTCAACAACCAAAGCGTTTTCATGTGTGCGCCGAATATGAACATTCGGACTCCGCAAGAAAACGTACGGAACTCTAGAAATCCGATTCAAGGAAAGCTTACGCAAGTTGTCAAGGTAGTGCTATGGAACTGCGAAGGGCATTGCGTAGTAAAACTATTAGGCGCGGAAGCACTTCGAAGGGTGGATATTCTAATTTTGACGAAAACCTGGGCTGTAAAATCTTTCACTTTGGGGGGCTTCTACGGGTACCACGCACTTGCACATAAAGGCAAGGGACGGGGCAGGCCAAGTGGGGGGTTTCAGTGTTTACGAGAGCAGAAATTGAACAAATGAAAATAGGAATAATAGGGGAACATTTAGTAGATATAGCGTCTAGGGGGGTTGAGATTGTGGCAGCTTACGTAAAACCGGCTGGTGTAGAGTCTACTGAGGCCAGACTGAACGTATTATGCTCGGGGTCGAAGCTGTGCCGAGAAAAGCACCTATGATTCTAGCGGGGAATTTTATTGCCAGGTTGGACAAAGGAAACTGAACGAACTGAAGCATTTTTGGAGATTATAACGGAGATAGGTTGTTGGTTGGTCAGCGAGCCAGGAATGTAGCACTGGAGCATCAGTCATCGACGTTTTTGCCACAGACGGAAACGTGAATGATATAACATTTTTAGGAGAAAAAACATCATTTCGGGAAGGAGCGGGGCTCAGAATGCACATACCCATGGGGATAGCAATCAAGGTTAGCAGCAGTGGGGAGGAGAGTAGCCGTAGGCTGGGGTCCGGATTAAAACTGGATAGTGGACCGCGTCAAACCGGCTTACCTCAAGCGTGTAATAGGCCTGCACCCCTCAAGCAAGAACCGCCTTGTGTATCTGCTGCCGGACACTCTACTGTTCATTGAGGATCTGAAGAGTCGCTTTAACCTGCCAGAGACTCCTGCCTACAAGGAATTCATCCGCATGTGGGAGGACAAGATGGCGAACACCGACCCGGATATCTTTGGCGAGTGCCATGCGAGACAGCGCCTGGAAGGACCTAGGCCGCACAAAACGCCACATAGTGACTCGTTTCGCGGTACACGGGTTTTACCACGTCCTGTGAAGACACACGGCTTCCACGACGCCCATCCATCATGTATATGTACTCGGTGCGGCCCCTTTTGCACAAAGTCTCACGGGAGTATACCATTTGACCATGGTACCATTGATGTACATAACAAATGAGATTTTAAAAAATTAATGAATTATAAAGCTTACTTATCGAGTTCGCGGTCGCCGGTTTCATTAAATAGGTCGCTGCCTCCGTGGAAGCGAGCGATTAATTCACCATTAGCAACGTATTGTTTCAGTAGATATAGAGGCCACGGCTTAGCAAGATCTTCCGTATAAATATGTACGCTCCTCGGCGGTTTTTCGAAGGCTGGAAAAAGCTCGCCATCTGCAACAAAAATATTGCAATATAACACCACTGAATGGCAATATAAATTCTAACTTAACCTTTCTGCATGCTCGAATAGTATAGGGAAATAGTGCAGTATGTTTATTTAAACGTAGTTTATCTGTATGAATATACATTTATAAATAAATGTTCATAGAGACATATATGTAGATATACAAAGCAATAATCTAAGTTCCCTCTAGGGTCATGCCGGACACCCGTGTCACGGATATGGCGTTACCAGACCTAACAATGCGTCCACGTTGGGCGCGTTGAAACAGATGCTGCAACAGACAATGGACGAAATCACTAGATCGCTCAATACAAGAAGCTTTGTTTTATTCATTTAGTACGCGTCCGGTTCTCAGGAACGTGGCACACGACAGCGCCCTGGAAGGAAATCAAAGCTCGTCTGAGTGGTAGAGACCCTGGCAAACACCGACGTTCTAGTCCTCCCATCTGGCGAGAAAGAGCTATTGAAGAAGCGGTCAATGCGGCCAGATGGAGGCGCACCATTTCAATCTCACTCCACTTTACCAACTTTCCTTCACTGGCAAAAAAGGGCGAGATAGATGTCCATCGCAGTTGGCCATTCGGTTAAGATCAAATACGACGCGGAATACTGGATGCAGGCCTCACGAAGTCGGTTCACCTTTGTCCCGTAGAAGCAAAATTTAGATTACTCCAGTTACATAGATAAAATCAATACACATTGCTGAAAATTCTTTATTTTCGTAGGTACAATTTGCAGATGCCTAATGATAGAGGGCCCACTTATATATATTAGACACATGTATACAAAACGCTCTTCGGCGCTGCGGAAAGCCTGCAGGGCCTTAGACTAATGTGCCGGGCAGTGCCTTCTAAGGCGTGTAACGTGGCAGCTAGCTGCCAAGTCTGCTTAAGCAGAACGAACTAAACAAATTCCCCTTTTGTTCTTATGTACTACCCGGAGAAAGGCGGCGTTGGTGCGTGATCCCCACCGAAGTTAGGTGATGGCGCACATCATGAGCTCTAAGGAGGTTTGAAGGGAACGGGACAGGAAGAAAACGTAGCCATCGCTTAGGAGAGCCAGGTCGAGTCAGATGGCCGAGACGGGTAGGCAAATGGAGCAATCCATACCATAATCTCGACGCACCTCCTTAAACCTTAGGAAGAACACAGAGGAGGTGCATCAAGCGCTAGAAAAGAGTGGCTTCTCTTTTGCGGTATCAAATCATATCCGTGTAATTCCATTTAAGAAGAGAGGGGCGAGTTCAGTGGGTTTGTAACCTTCTTGACTCAAAAGTAGCTGGAGAATTCTAAGTCAATATTTAAGGCTTTGTCCGCTCGAGTCGACCGAATTCTTTTCGTCTCTGCAACGGCTCGCGACTGGTGTCTGTAGAAGCGCACGTGTTGGCGCTCTAGACGGCCGTTTAATTTGTTACGAGACTGTGCTCTATACATAATCTGCTTCTAGAATCATATTGCAGTGTCGAATTAATGCATTTGTTTACTGAACCGATCTACTAACATGTGATTATGCTTCTTCCGCATACGAGCGATATTTTTAAATTACAAAAGTCTGCATAGAGATTGCTTGGGGAGCATTTCACGTTCTAACAGCTATTACAGGTTGATAAAGCTAATAAATATTACAAGAAATGGCGACTGTTAAGAAATAAAAGTAACAACACGTACTTGTAATAAGCATATTTAGTGAAGGAGGATGTATACTCAATTTTTGTAAGAACGCCTTCAAACGTGTAGCATCTCCTCAGCTACACTTGTTGCATTAACGTCTATCACCCTTCGCATTCATCTGCGTTGGTATATTTAAATATAAACAATCAATCATATTTATTTCACTTAAATAAAGTATGCACAACATGGTTCAGTTCGGGTCAAACTAAATGAAAAGTTAACATAATAATAAGTTGTCGTGCCGTTTCACTAAGAGAAGACGTGCGAAGATCTTTGTTGCAGTACCGAACAATCAACCGAGTGGTACTTAGCGCATTGCTGCGAGCTAAACCGACAAATACACTGACTACTACAGTCTTCCGGAAACTCCCTACGGGAGCTTACGAGGTGAGGGTTCCAACCCGTATACGATGCACATGGTCATCGTGCCTGTCATCGCAGGCAGTCCCGGTCCACAACCAAGGACACTTAAAAGCGTCGAGCGCTCCTACCTCCGCCGCTACCTTCGCGACATTGCGTTGCCACTCTTCCAAAAATTGGTGGTTCCACTACAGGCATATGCAGCATCGGCGCTCACTACGGCAAAACACACTCATTTTTAGAATAATGAAAGTTTAAGAACTATATTTATACTTTATGGTCAGATCACAGCCATTTCTGTTTACCAAATAATTGCGATCATTCGGTCTACTATATAGTATTCTTTTGTTTCTCGTATCGATAAGTTAAACACAAGATGTTCACTCCCGAGTAAATGCAAGGTTTCACACTATTTATATTTGATTTATATTTGCTACCCTCCCTCTATACATCTCAAACTGAAATATAGATATAAATAGCACCTTGTAGACTCTGCTACTGCTTGATCACAATAAGAAAATGAAGCACTTTGGAAACTTTCAGGTATTCATAATGCACATGCGTCACTATTAAGCTACTAATATAGAGGTGTGTTTATTTTACGCGCGGAAATGAAATACGTAGAGATTTGAAAAAAGCGCTGGTAGTTTTCTGGAAAATTTAGCCCACTAGCAGATAGCGCTCTCTTTGTTAATGTTTGGGTGGAGAATAAGTCGATTCTCCGGCAGACTACGCTTCAAGAGAATAATATCTCAAAAGCCCGCATACGAATTTTCATTGGGTACCATGCTTTGTACAACTTCTGACAAGGATTAAGTGTATTGCATTGTTTTAAAGGGCACCGATTGACATTCAAAAATAAAACTATACCAGATAAGAGTGCATGAATGATACACCGAAATTTCGAACTAGACGAGATTTCATTCTGTATTACAAAGTCCTGCAACAACACGTGATTCCTTTGTAAGCTATATTTGGCAAAAACTAAAATCTAACACATACCGCTGCAGAAAACTATAGGCATAGATCCACCGCCTTGAAAAAAGAAATGTTTAGGAAGATGTCGAAAATTATCACTAATCTATCTAATTTTATGAACTATAAAAAAATCACTTGTTATTGTAATTACAAAAGCCTGCTAAAGTTTCCTTGCATGCAGATGTTCTTGTACCAAAATGCCAGCGACCATTTTGTCACCTCCCAAGAGACTCCACTCTCTCAGAGATACATGCACTTCAGAGCACCGAGTCTTTTCCGGCAGTGCTGATTAAGGGTAATGGACCTTATATTATATATATACATATATATATATATATATATATATATATATATATATATATATATATATAAGGAGTCTTAACGTAGCAGCTATATAAAATATACAAAAAGCTATTTGAACGTATTTATTTGTAGAAGACTTACTTGTGCCCTCTATTGCGTTACATTTTTCACCATACGCGAAGAGTGTCCTGAAAATAAAACAATATGAACACTGTTGTATCTGAACTTAAAACTAAAATATGTAGTTTAGTATTTTCAATGGCTATATAATCTTGCAGCGTTGGTTTTTTGGCTTATCAACTTTTTCTCCCATAAATACAAATCGGTGCAACGATGGGGCTCGAACCCGCGCACCTATGAGTCTCTTCCGGTCGCGAGGCGCAGGCGGATGCACTCACAACGCCGCCGGGCTCGACAGAGACGGTGGCCTAGGTGCTGATGTCTACGCGGTGGTACTCTGATTTATACTGAATGTTTTATAGGAAGCGAATGATACTTTAAATGCCAAAAAGTCTGAAGCTTTTCTCAATTTCGAAATTGTTTGCGTTATGTGCAGATGCATTCATGGCAAACACATTAGTTGAAGATATCCTTTGTGGCGTGATAAATGTATGCCAGTTATAATGTAGATACTAGCCACATAAAACACGTTGCAGCAAGGCTAATCAGATACTGTTGTCGTATTCGTAGTTTTGTGTATGGGATAAATACGATCGCCACAAAAAAAAACATTTGTTTTTTTTTTCTATCAACCATGTACAAGCAGTATACCACTTCCCCACAGGGCTAACACAGGTCTTAAGTAAACAGCAACGATGTTAATCCTAATCCCTGCAAGAATAACATATTTACTTTTTTTGTAGATGGAAGACTAAATCCTCATTGCAGGTAAAAATGGCCTATGTGAATGTAGAAAGTTCTAGGCTAGTTTGTAGCAAAATAAAACATATGTAGTTCAGGCATGGTGGGTGTAAGTCAGATAGGGTCTGGAGAATTTGCGATGTCATTTATTTCTGGTTCGGCTTTTGAATGAGAACCTCGATAATTTCGTGTATTGCCGCCTCTAACGATTTCTATTGATTGCATTTTGTGTTGTTTAGTATAATAGGCTTGCTGTAAGTAGTATATTACGTTTTGCTACAGTGTCAGCGCAGCTCGCTTGATCTGGTTACCATAAAGCAATCCTTTAAATTTTAAAAGTAATAAACACAGCTGATTTATAATATGCTGGCCTTGGGAAAGTGCTTTCTGATGATGACAACGTCCGATCCGTAAAAACAGTACATAGCCGATCGTGTAGTTAACGCATGATAGATCCAGCATATTCGATTTTAGGTAGTAATTGTTGAAAACTGTCAACTTCACAATGATCTTACGACATTTTTCTAGTCGCGTATTAATTTTGATATACATGAGTAATTATGATATACATAAGTAAAAATTATTTATTGCGTTATTACCCACTCACAGTTGTGGTAATTACACGGGTTACGTGCAATGTAGTTTTCATTGTCATGCTCTGTAATGGAGTTGTGTCAATTAGTTTAAAAATATAGAAGTAAAATGTTAAAGACTGCTTACTTTCTATGGTACAAAGCGATGATCTGATTGACCCGTTTGACATCGGTATGCACCAGCATATTCAGCCTTGTACTATGATTTCGATTTGCAAAGTATCCGAGCGCATGGGAAACCTCACCTGCCTTCGCCAGATCTGCATCAGGCCAGCTATTGCGATGTGACAGAAAAAGAAAGCATAGGGCTGTCGTATGACCTGGCAAGTCAAGTTTATCATACTTTTTGCATGCGTTATTTTATAAACGAGTACCTGGTTTATACAATTTTGTATTACAACTTTCCTACATACATACTTTCTTTCAGCGATATCACTGGAATGTACACTATGTATGGTGATATAGATCGCACGATTTTTTTTGTATAGCTGACATTCGCACTTGGTAAATGTTTCATGATACCCGTTTCTTATACGTAATTTCATATAAAATCCGTGTATTTTTCAGGGGATCGCTCTCAAAACGAGAGTACGACTAGTTTATTTAATGTTTAATTTCCGTTTTCAAATTCGTGTATTGTAAACCCGGTAATAAGGTGACTATTTTTTATAACGCGACCTTCGGGTAGTGCCCATCGCTCTAATCCCTAAAAACGCCAATGCACATCCGTAAATTTCTAATATAGTAATAGTAATAGTAGTAGTTTTATTAACCAATGATTGGTTTACGAATATACATCATAAACATCGCATTTCCAGAGTTGAGACAGCGGAATTGCTCTTTCACAACGCTGAAGGTGATATAGATCACACGGGCAGCCACAAAGTTTACACATACACTCCGCCGAGATTTCATGAAACTTCTCGCGCGCACAGATCTTCAGATGGAAGCCGTGGACGGCAAATCTGGTGATTAGATGCCGGTTCTCATAACTGCAGGCTCTCCACAAATCCGACGTCATTGCTCTCGTTTCATAAAACAGCGGGTCGATGTCGGCCATTTTATTCTCCCAGTCTATGATGTGTTCTCTAAAAACCGTCGTCTTCGGCAGGTTGTACATCCTCTGTAAGTCCTCAACGAATAACGGCGACGGTGCCAATAAGTACACTAACCTATTCAGGCTAGTGCGGTGGACGTTCAACGCTTTCTTTAGAAAACTGGCTTTAAGTTGATCAAACGCCTTTAGGTTCGATCTCGTGAGATACGGCCAGATCACCTGAACACCGTAAGATGCTGTGGGTGCAATCTTCAGGTTAAACAGCTTAACCGCAACCTCCATCGACAGTCTGCATGGGTCCTTGACACTGTAAAAGGATTGTAGGCCTTTTCGGACTCTTTCTTCAACATGCCTGGAGAAGCTTGTGCCACGTGAAGAAAACACGACCCCCAGGTAGGGAAAGTATGGAACGATTTCGACTATTTCTGAATTCAGTCGGAGCTCATCGCTTTTGGCCAGTCTTCCTCCTCGTCGGAATTTCATCGCTTTTGTCTTGCTCGCATTGATCTCCAATTTGTTCCGGTTTACATAGCCCTGTAGAGTTACAAGCGACTGCTGCAAGTGAAAGCGACTTCGGGAGAACAATACTAAATCATCGGCATACATAAGCGTTTCCACTTGTGAATGCCGACTATGTATTTCCGCCGGGAGATCGCTTACCAACATTGAGAACAACAGAGGACTCAGGTTATCACCCTGCGCAACACCGGTGGTCTGAGTGATCGGCGCATGCTCAGCAACCCCATTGTCTATTATTACCAGTCCCTCTTGCAAGATGCTTCTTAGAAGCTCTAGCATGCTCAGTGGGACTCCACTATGTGCCAGCTTGTCAAGGATGATCGTTCGCGAGGCCGTATCAAAGGCCGCCTTGAAGTCCACGAACACGGCGAATAGATAATTCCCCCTGACACGAAGTGTACGATTCACCGCGTTTAGAAGCACGGCGCACGCAGACATTGTTGATCTACCTTTTCTGAATCCGTGTTGCTGCTCAGGAAGTGCCCCGGTAGTTTCTAAAAATACTTCCAGACGACGGGTTAAGAGGGCCGACAGAAGCTTATATATTACGCTCTTTTTCGTTATTCCTCGGTAGGATGATGGAGCCAGCGGGTCTCCCTTTCCCTTAGCAATGACACTTAGAAGACTGGTCCTCCATTCCAAGGGTAATTGGGATGTTCTAAGCACTTCATTGAAAAGAGCAGTGAAACACGGCACTAACAACGTGGCCTGCCGAAGATGTTCGTTTACCACTAGGTCAGGTCCGGGGGCCTTACCCAGCGGCGCCTTTACCATTGCTTCAGTTACTTCCGAGTCGACAAAAGGGCGAGATAGGGCCTGGCGAGCTTCCTGGATTCGCTCGCTCCATGCAGAAAATACTACAGGAGTATCGCTCGGAATCGTTAATGCACCCGCAAACATTTTACGGAAGTGCTCGTTTAACTTCTCAGGCTGGATTGGACATGCAGTGGCGCGTCTATCTGCACGCAACCATTTGTGTGGTGATTGGTGTGCCTCGACCAGTAACTTGTACTCACTCCGCTCTTCATGCTCCTTTATAGCTTCCTTTACCACTTTCTTGTACGCGCGGCTAAGTTGAGTGTAAAGGGACATCATCTCAGGGCGTGTACGAGCTAGGATGTATGCCTGCACCATGTAGTGCTTGAAGGAGCGGCACTGCTGATTGTACCATGGGACAGACCTACTACGAGCTCGTTTTGGCCGGGTGCTACCAGTAATGACGTTACGGAGTCTGCAAGCGTATGACTCTACGTCGATCAGGACTGGAACAGGAAGAACACTTCGAGCAACGGTTTTCAGTCGTGTGATGTCGAGGGTACGACTCAGAGAAGGCCGCTTGCTGTTGAAAGTTTGCGGCCCAAGTGAAATATTCATTGCAACTGGTAAATGCCACTTCACTCCAAACGCCAGGGTATCCCGTTGTATTCCTCTATATTCCACGTTACGCGGATCAGCATTTGTGGCAAATATATCTATTGTCGATTGTCCTTGCGGCGCGATAAATGTCGAGTCATCGGCTGTAGATACAACCCACATGCTCCGAGACGCCAGTACGTTCAACAGTGACGCTGTTCTTGGGTGCTTTGCCTTATTGAGTGGACAGTTGAGATCGCCGCAGAGTACAGTTATTTTCTGCAAGTCTACCATATCTAGACACGTTATTAGTTTCTCCAGCAGAATTTCCGTATCCTCCGATGGACTAGAGTAGGCTGCAATCACGTTTATTGTGTCTCCCGTAAGGATTACGCAATTGTCTTCACTGTAGCAGGGATGAATTCCAGGAAGTGTACTATTATATATGACTGCAACCCCTCCACTCGTTCGACCTGGCCCTTCTGACTGGGTACCTAGGCATTCCGCCACACGCCAATCGGGGATGACTGTGGGCTTGGTGGCCCAGGTCTCGGTGATAACTAACACATCGAATTGATCCGTTAAGGGAAGTAATCGTAAACTCGATTTAATACCTTCACAGTTCCACTGAAAGAATTTAATTGTCGACCTTTTGTTTTGACTAGATTGAGGTTTCTTTGATGCTAGGACGTCAGTAATTGTTGTGTACGGCAGTCACGATCCGTCTCGAGGCTTATCGCTCTTGGTTGACTCTGCATTAGACCTATACGACGACGCGCGAAGTGTTTCTCGCAGAGATGTTTCTATGGATTCTCGTATTGAAACTTCAAGGGGAGTGCTGTCGATAACTTTAGTCGGCTTGTCACTTTTCTCTTCTACGGAGACTCTGGGGAACAAGGAGGGAAGCAGCTTTTCAATCACGCTGGTGACTGCTGTTTGAATCGCTTCTATTATGCAAGGAACGATTCTGTCTAGTAGCCCCTGTACTAGATCAGCAGCCATGTCGGCTGAGGGTGCCACCTTCTTCGTAGACCTTGCTCCGGGGTCGACTTCTCGGTTTATGGCGGTGGTGTCACTCACTTTAATGCCGTTCTTTACAACAGACGACCAACTGCGTTTCGTGAAGTTTTCGGAGGCGTGAACGTATTCGACGGGAGCGCAAAGCGGCACGGCTGCAGCGTTCGGCTGTTTCTCGATATTGTTACGCGAGACTCGCTTTAACATCTCTATACGACTCAATCTAGCGGGGCAAGAACCCCATGTAGCCTCGTGCTCGCCATTACATAGGCAACACCTGGCCCGAGCTTTGCACTCCTTTCTAAGATGTTCCAGGGAGCCACACCTCCTACACTTTGGCTTCAGAACCTTACAATCGGCGGCAAAGTGATCCATACTGTAGCACTTGAAGCACTGCATTGGATCTCGGTACAACACAACTCCATGCTGCTTTAGACCCAAGCGGACTTCCGACGGGAAATGGTTGCCCGTAAAAGTTAAGATCACATGTTCTGTCGTGGACATCACGTTATTCTTCGGGTTTTTTGTTTTAACTCGAGCCACCTCGGTCACTCCCGACGACTTAAGTGCAGCTAGTATAGTTGCTTCTGAGATAGAAGGGTGTACACCAGATATTTTACCCTTCACAGACGAGCGCGCTCCACTTATTCTGGCAGATACCTTAACACCAGCCAGCTCTTGTAACGAAAGCAGGGTGCCTCTATCTTCTTCGGCCTCCACTACAATGACAAGCTCTCCAGTCCTTGTAAAACGGGGCTCTTCAATCCTCCCCTTGACATGGCTGGCAATACAGTCGCAGACTTCATTGAAATTATTCCGCAGCTTGTCTTCGTCAGCAGAAAATATTACTGCTTCCTGCCTTGCTACTACAATCTTCGACGCCTGCGGCCTCCTACCGCGAACCACTGTAATGAATCCTGCGTCGTCAGGCTGCTCCTCGTGGGTCTGAGGTTCATCTCTAACCTCAGTTTTCGCATCCACGCTTGTACCAGGCGGATCATCTTGCGATACTCGCACGTCTTTCACCCGCGCGTCTTCAATCGGGCTCGACGCTGCGCGTTTTTCTCCTCCCGCACGAACTGTACGGTCGCCCGCCCCACGCGTGTCGGCAGGTGTTGTTGCCGACTGAACCGGTAGTTCAGTCTCGCGCGGTTTGAGCGGCGGGGAGTGTTCGACTGGCATCGTGCGCCCGTTACGGAGTTAGCGGCCGCAAAAAAATAAATTAATCAATAATAATACTTAAAAAAAAAAAAAAAAATCTCGGGGATTCGAACCCGAGACTTGCACACAGTAGTTCGCCACTCAACCGCTGACCTACTGTAGCCGCGGCGTTTACGCGGGCACTTTAGCGACTGGCCGGCCCTTAACTGGACTATATTTAAAAATTATTCTATGTGGTAGTCAAAATTATTTACGAAGCTAAAGTTATTCACACACTTGAACGTTCACCATAATCACCAGCCACATCACGGGTTTCACTGTTGTGCTTAGATGCTGCTACTCCGTTTAACTGTAATAGATCAGTCGCTCTGGAGCGTGGAACGTCCGCTTATGGAAGTTGGAAAATTGTGTTTTCCCAGGCAGTAAGAAACTGTGGAATATATCCAGGAAGTTCTAGGAACTGCACTCTGTCCGTCACGGTACAATTTCACTTTGTGAACGCTATAGAACCACCAATAAAACCACAGCCTTGCGGAGCGCAACAAAACACGTCAACACAGCAGTCGTGAACAGCTGACTTATAATGTAAATTTCTAATATAATTTAGCAAAATGGTTCTCGAAAGCTTCTGTCCTCGGCAAGGCACAAGTTGTTCTAAGGTTCTCCACAAAGAGTGATGTTGAGGCCAACAGAGAAACAAACCGGTTGCGGCTAGTGCGGTGGTCTAATCGCACTTTTGTTTTCAGAAAAATTGTTTTAATTTTGTCAAGTACTTTCAGTTTCACTTTCGACAGGTGGGGCCATATGACCTGTATCCCGTAAACAGCCGTAGGTTTATTACATTTTATTCCTCGACGTATTGATCTAATCTTGTAAGTTGTAGAAACATACATAGAAGGAAACGCAAATAGATTCACGCCGATTGTAAGTTCTAATATGGGCATACATATGGTACCATGTTGGGACTGTCAGTTGTTACTTACGGCTGTGTTTGCACTTAAGATCAGCTTTATTTTGAATCTACAGCCCCTCGATGCCTGCCCAGCAATCGGAGCTCTGTCGATCAACTACAAGCGCTGATTCTACCGAACAGGGTTTTTACCGACAAAATGTCAATATCATGTTGCTAATTCAAATCCAATAAGGTTTTTATTGTAGTGAAAATTATGTATTCGTAATCCACATGTTGGTAAATAAATTGTTATAAGTAATACATGATATCCATGAAATTCAGTAGCAATAAAAAAATGTTGCCATAGCTTCTATCATTTGAAAAGAAGGGGCTATATTATATTATATATATATATATATATATATATAAAACCAAAAATGTTTTTTTCGCCGTTTGATGCGGTGAAGTACGGTCGTGTTTCGTGTTGGCTCCCGTAAAATCGAGCACTACCAGAGGCTTGACTGTGATCTTTGTAGAGATAATTGTATCATCTAGAGTTTGTATAGTGAGTGTTCGAACGGTGCATCGCATTTGCCCGGAAGTACTCTGGTTACTTCTCAGAGAGTTCCGATCCCTTCCGGGCTCTCTGACAATTGTGTTCGATTTTCACAACTGTGTTCGATTTGCCAACGTCATCGCTAGCCGTAAGCTTGTGCCTGACTTGCGGCCGGCGATCGATACGGCTTAGAAGCAGAGCAGCCTGTGCAGTCGTCGTAGCCTAGTGGTAGCGTCATCGACTGCCAGTTGTTGGGCCCCGGTTCAACTTCCGGGAGTGGCAAATATTTGTTTGTGTTTTTTTTGGGCGTTTATTTGTTCCAAGGCATTCGGACATCTAGGACGATGTCGGTCGAGTCCAGCGGCAGTAAGCCGCTTGGAAGTTTGGATATCTCCACGCTCAGGAACGCAATCGCCAGCGAGACACCAATTGCCCCCCAAGCTGATGTCTCGATGCCGGCCGAGAAGAAGGCAAGCGGCCGCATTACCTGGTGTATCACAAGTTGATCCAACTACAGGTGCCAGGACTTCGGGAATCTCAGACGGAGGTGTAACACCAGGGTGTAAGCGAAAGAAGGGTTCCTCTGTAGAGTCCGATGAACATGACAAATCGTTTACGCTGGTGGTGTCTAAACGTGAACAGAAAGTTATGTCTCGTGAGCAACGTCACTTGGACAAGCTGAGAATAGAGGCATCTAGCGGTCAATTCAACACCTTCAGGGTGGTCATACGAAGAAGGGTAACCTGTCTTTCGGTTTGGCAGCACTCAGGTATTTACAATGGCATGTAACACACTCTTGCAGATGGTCATCCCTCGACGGCGCACGGCTCCGAAAAAAGGAGTAATTTGCTTGCTAATGTCAGCTCTAAAGCGCTGGCCTGCCTACGCGCGTACTGCGTAAGCACATCAAATTGACTTAACATTGCAGATTTGCTTTACAGCTATAATAAAATAAACTATAAGAGCAACTTACCTGGTGAATAAGTACTCGTTGACTGTGACTTTTACAAAGAAAACTTGTCTTGTTGACTTCCGCACGCTTGGCGCCGTCCGGATGAAAATAACTCATGGCGTTAAAGTCCGCCGTTGTTATTTTATCGTTCAGGCTGCCGTTTGACATACTGGGCTCATAAAATAGCGTCCGCATGTCAAAAAAATAAAGAGTATCATTCCTATAATATCCTCTCCGCTTCTTGTACACAATCCTGTAGAAAAACAACGCAAATGGAAACCCTTTATATACTTAGTAACAAATACGACTGGCCTCATCGAAACGGACACGTGACAGTCACAATGCGCATTGGCTTAGCTAGTTGATGTGTGTAACATATACCTAATGTATTATACGGAAATAAACTTTATTTTATATATATACAAATACGACAGTAATACATGAATATCGAAAAAACTATTGTAATAGTGATTCCACACTTACGCCGCGGCTTATTTTATCATTTTAGTATTGCTATGCGGGCACCATATGCGTTCCTCAAAAGCTACATCGTCAGAAGCGACCGACACCATGACGGCACATTTTCGATAATCCGATTGTAACTTTGGAAACTGAGTTCAAGCACCCTCTACTCTGTCCTGGGAGAGCTAGAAAGAAAATACGATGTTGCCGTATTGTTTAGGAAACAAGTGCGCTAGGCATTAATGTTATCACCGGGCTTTCGCTCGTAGTATTTGCCCTAGAACCAGCGCAGCTCCGGTTAATCGAAATTTCTTTGAGCGATTCTCATTGAAAACAGATAATAAACTACACAGCTGAGAGTCAGGAATCATACTGCTAAAAGAGAAATACCATGCAGTCTATATCCAAAATAGATGACGCAAACAAATAAACAAACTACTGAATATATGAAAAAGCATCTTGTTGAAATAGGATGCTTTAAATAAGCTAAGCGTCGGTTGTGTAAGGTCTTGTGACACTTGCTTGATCCCGGATAGCTACCAAAGTGTACCAATAAACGTATATCGATGAGCATACATGTTTAATGGTACCCTATTAGGCAGATAGTGCTTCGGAGAGGAGCGGAGTGAAAGCATTAACCGGACAATAACCAATCCTCCATCAGGGAGGGTAGATAGCTAAAGAGTGTCAATCTTCGTCTAATTTCTTCTGGAAAGTAAGTACCATAGTGGCTCGACTTAATAATAAGATTTCTGTTGCGGGACTACTACTACTATGAAACGCTACACCCACACAACGATGTTCTCTGCATCCCTTACCGCTTTATAGTGTAGAGATTACTGCACTGCGTATGCGGATAATCTAACCGCGATTGTCAGAGCGCGCAGGGAAGCGTTGTTATAGAAAACGGCGAACGGCGCTTTTACAAGCACGGATGGCGTGGACGGAAGCTTCTCCTGACAGTTGCAGAATCAACAGCCCTGTACGCCGCTCTCATAGAATCAGACATAGACTTTCGAGGAGTAGCAAGGTGAATGCGGACATCTGTGTGCTTGCCACCTCGGGGGTCATCACAGACGACTTGGCTCACACGGTACGTGTGCGGTGCTAGCTAACGCTTGCATAGGCGCCGGATCGCCTTTGCTGGTCCAAACACCAGCCGGCATAACGGCACGTGAAATGACATCGGTGCAACGTGGGCGAAAGGGCGTGCCTACCTGAACGCCATTATAAAGGCTACATCGCTCGAGGTTGCTCGTGAGGCTCTAAATCGACGTCCAGAGGAGATGTCTCAAAAGGTACGGAAGGGGGTTGGTGGGGCAAGAAGCAGCCAGGGTCTCTCGGATATCTCGACGCACCTCTTTAGGACGGAGCCGTATTGGTGGGGCGCATAGAACACTAAAACGCGAGAGTCCCACACGACAGTGCAAAAGGTATTCCCCAAAACCTTTCACGAAAAAATGTCGTACAACGCCTACACCATTTATAACATTTACGCCCAACTGCAAAGGGCGCAGAACAATATAAAGGGCTACAGTAAGGTTTGGCTATGCTACGTAGCCCAACTAATTGCTATATGTTTGCCGTGTACGTTTTGTTATGTGCAAGCGCAGCAAAAGGAACCTGGTAAAGAATATAAAACCTAAAAGAATAATCCAGCTCAGTGCGAGTCAACTATTAGCCTGTAACACTGCAGCTACTAATAAGGTTAACCGAGTAGGAGCCTAGGTGGACTTCCACATAAAACAACTATTGATTTACCACATGGGTAGCATAACTATTTGTTTTGCTTAATTTTAGCACTTTGTTAAGACATGAAATATATATATATATATATATATATATATATATATATATATATATATATATCTATATATGTTGACTATCTTGTCAACTGTAAGCTCTCGTCTATGTCACTGTTGCCCCGAGTTACCGTACTATTCTACACCAAGAGAAGAAGACACAAGCACTTTGCCTTACTAGTTAGCTACCGTCTCTCTGACGACTTGACTGTGTAGTCTTTATTGCTGCGATGACGATAGAGAAGTGGTTGTCGTACGACTACAAATCATACAGTGGTGGCCGTTGGGTTTTTAAACGCGCGAACTGAATGCCTCCGACGCTGGTTACCCGCGCAAATGAATGAATTTCAAACAAAGGTACTCAACGACGGCGACAGATACGGCTTTCATCATATAAATGCAACACTCCCCGGGAAAACGGTCCCCGTTTTATAACCTCATAGCCGTTCTAGGCGCGTAATCCATAGCGAACAGTGTTATGAACGTAGCTGAAGCAGATATTCGCGGTTCCATCGAACGGAGTGATCCCTGAGATGGCGAGTCATGGCCCTGGTCGCGCGGTTGAGATCAGGACGAGTTGGACCGTTACCGATAGGCACCGTCCCTCCCAGTGGGTCGAGTGGAAGTGCGGCACACAACGGCTGTGGCGCCGTGGCGTGAAGGAAGTCAGCAGGCCTGATCGCTCCCCGGGGTCATCGCTGGCGTACGTGATTGGTCACGAATTAATCACAGCCGCAATCTCGGTGAGTAGAGTTCGAAACAGTTTAAAACTGATCAAGCTGCTCTGGAGCGTTTTGAGTAGAGCGGCCTTTATCGAGCGCACCAGACGTTCATAAAAGCCACCATGCCAGGGAGCTATGGGGCAAATGAAGTACCAGGTTAGGCGCCCCTCGCGTATGAGCCCCTGTATTTGTTAGTCCTTTGCGGCATTAAAAATGCGCTTTATCTCGGTGGATGCCTTGACAAATGTTCAGGCGTTGTCAGATATCAATCCTCGACTTTCAGGCGCTGCAGCGAGAAATCGTCGAATCGCGATATGAAACGTCGGAGTAGCCATCGTCGGCACTACCTCCAGATGTATAGCGCGAGTACTGGCGCAGGTGAACAGCGCAACGTAGCATTTGGTGTCAACGCCATTCATTTTGACAAAAAAGGAGCCACAGAAGTTCAGGCCACATGTATAAAACGGCGTTATCATCTCGGCTCTCTGCGGTGGACGCGGCGCGCTTTCCTGGTCGGCAGCAGGTCCATGATGGCGTCTACACACAACGCACTTGCCTAATATAGCCCTGATGACCTGGCGTCCCCGCGTGATTCAGAATCGTCGTCTAAGCATAGACAGTACAGTCGCCACATCAATGTGTGCGTTAACGCGGTGAGTCTTGACTATAAAAAGATGCGCGAGACGCGACTTCCCGGGTATAACGACTAGATGGTTTTCATCATATGTCAGGTGTCGAGCTTGAGTTAATCTGGTTCTTATGCGAAGAAGACCATCATCATCAAAAAATAGTCAATAATTCGACAACTTCGATCTTGTTGACACGCTATTTCCGGTCAATACACACGCCATCTCATTCGCGAAGTACTCCTGTTGACACCACCAGAGCAGTAGGAGCTCTGCAGAGCGATCGACGGCGGCAGAATTTCCTGTGAACGAACTTGATGACGTAGCTTACGACGCGAAGAGCCTTGTCAAAGCTGCTGAATCTGTTGAGATCGAGAAGCAGGGTGTTTATGGTCTGACCGACCAGGGCGGCGGTGACCTTTATCTCATCTAACACCGGCTTTAAAGACGAATTTGGAAGCATCAGCTCGTTCTTGGAATCCATGCGGTGAAAGTGTTCTCGGAAGAAACGAATTTCTTTGTGATTCGGGCCCTTCCATAGGAAACGCAATAACCTCCTGTTTTAGGCACGAGCGGGCACGCCCAAAATGTCAACAGTAACTTCATCATATCGGGCTTGAGATTAGGGCCGACTAGCAGATGGCGATTGAAAGAACATTCTTCTTGTGCGGCGCTGCTGCAATCAAATACAATTCGAGACCTTTCGTAGGAGCCGAGGCAATGGTGAGGCATATAGTACGTTTCGTTACGCTCAGGTGGTCCCTCAGCCTGGAATTCGTGAATTTATTTGGCACATCCGTTACGGGGGAAGGCCATAAGCTCGACGTTGTGTGTTTGGTACTTATCAGGGTCACGCCTCGGCTTGTTCAGTGTCGTTTCAAGTCGTCGAAACGCGGTTTTCTTGTTATTGGCTAGGATCACAATGCTGTCCTTCTTCAGAGTAGTTGCCGTATAGCGGCCATTCTGATACTGGATTGTTGCTTCAAACAATTTTCGCGCGGTCTCTTTTTCCTTGGTTAAGCGGGTCTGTGTAGATGGCTCTATTCCAAGCGACCACAGTTTCTCGATGTCGCCAACAGATGCGGCCAGAGTGGTAGAACAGCAGTGCACCTGGACGGATTTCATCGTGGCATTTACTCGCGTTTCCACAGGGCCACTAATAAGCCAACCGAGTCGTGACCGCTTGGCGAATACCCCCAAAAGGAGCGGCACTTCACCTTCTCGGTAAACAACCCTAAAGAACTGGATCCGTACCAAAGAGTATAGCAGGGTGGTTCGGGGTCGCGCTCGAGCAGGCAGCGATCAGCAAGTTGGTGGTCCTTGCCGAAGGCAATCAGAGCCTTGCGCAACGCATCGGACGACGGAACTCGAGGGGTCCACGCGGATATCAGGAAACTCATGTGCAACCAGATCAATCGTTTGGTTGTCATGTGTACTTTGAAGGCGCAGCCGGTACTGAAAGGAGTCGACCACCCTCTCATCCACACCGAATCCTTGGACAGATAGTCGAGTCTTCTGCTGTGGCTGAAGCGTTAGACATCTGTGCTACTAATTTCGATGATACGAACGTTACCGAGCTACCCATATCCAGAAACAAGCGGACCTAATTTTATATTCTCGCCGTTTATGAGATACGCGGAAGCCATGTAGAGAATAGTGCCCGCCAATGAGCCGGGATCCGCCAAAACCGCTGCTGAGACCTGTGTGTCTTCAGCAGCCTCTCTGTGCATAGACGAGAAATGTTGGTTCGATTGGCAAGTATCACAGTGTACCCGAGATTTGCAATCCCGCAGTCGGTGGCCTGCGCGAAAAGCACCTATAGCAGCGTTTTGCAGCAAGGATTGCGCGTCGGTCGTCCATATTGAGAGGCGCTGTACACCTAGAGGTTAGGTGATCAAGGGGAGTTACAAAAGAAGCACTCCCGATGTGTTCGTTGTTGTGGAGGTGACCGATGCTGCACTTGTTGATTGCATTTCTGTGGGTGCTGCGTTACTCGAATGTTGCTGGTGCTGTAGGCCATCAAAACTGTAAACCGTAGTTCGTTTGAAATGTGATGTCGTCTCCTTGTCGTGTCGCTGACTGCTGCGTTCCCATTCCAGCATCGCGGGCTGGCTGCTCAGGAGTAGCAGGGGCCGGAAGGAGTGCCATGTACTCCTTATGACCAGCAAACCGCCGAAGGAACGCCAATAACTTATCAACATTTTTAACAGCAGCCTCCTGAACACTAGTCGGCTGGCTATTAATAGAGTCACCCGCGTCTTCAACACTGTCTGTAACCCCGCCGCTTCGGTGGCGTTCGCTGTAATCGAAGAATAGGTCACCAGGAACAGCAGCACGTAATACAGGCCAGAATGCAACTGCATACGTGTCAATCGGGCTACTAAGAGCACCCAACGTCTGGATCTTCGCGGTGACAGTATTGAGCAGCGACCGCAATGCACGAACATCGCTCGGGTTTGTCACACGACGAATGTTCATTAAGGTCATGAAAATGTCGCTCACGAACAACATCAACCCTACCATAGTTCTCCTTCAGCAATTGAAGCGCGACACTGTAACTGTTGTCACAAATTTCGAGCGAAGCCACAAGCTCCTTCGGCTCGCCTGTCAGGTGCTTCAAAAGACATATTAGCTTGTCTGTTGGGGAAGCGTCGGACCGGCGAGCAATCCAATTTTCAAACCTGGCTAATGAACAACCGATATTTCAATACATTGCCACTGAAGATCTCGGGCGTCAGGTCTAAATAGCAAGCCGGCAACGAAAGTAGAAGGCACTCCTGTGCTGCAGCCACCAACGAGACGAGTCAAGATCACGAGTGTTGTCATCGCTTTGTCACTATACTCGGACACAGTGAGCTTCCTCCTCCTCTAACATTACATCAGATAACGACCTATTCGCAAACACCTGTAGATCCAGTTCACGTAATATTTGTTGACGTTGCTTCACAACTGATATCAAGTCCACTGTCACATTTCTGTCCGGTCGGGATACATCACTGTCCCACTGTTTCGCCTTCTCGGCTGCTCGTGATAGCTGCCGGCGTTCTAGGCCACGTGCTCGCCTCAGCGAAGTGAGCGAGTTGTCGTCATCGGTAGTACTCGTTATGACACCGAGTTCCAACTCTTCCGAAACGTTCGTTGGATTCACTCACACAGTCTACGAGGCGATGGAATCAACTAGATGTCTTCGAGAAGTAAGCCCAAACGCGCCGAAGTCGTGGCGGTCGGCTTAGCATGTGTAAACGTTAGAACAAGTTGTTCCAGATAGCCACCGCTGAGGGGGCATTAGTACGGCAGGCTAGGACAGCCACTTCGGTCGGCAAACGTCACAGACGAGTCACGAATCCTGGTCACGGCACCAAATTGTTGACTATCTTGTCAACCGTAAGCTCTCGTCTATGTCACTGTTGCCCCGAATTACCGTACTATTCTACACCAAGAGAAGAAGACACAAGCACTTTGCCTTACTAGTTAGCTACCGTCTCTCTGACGGCTCGACTGTGTAGTCTTTATTGCTGTGATGACGACGGAGGAGTGGTTGTCGTACGACTGAGATCATACGGTAGTGTCCGTTGGGTTTGAACGCGCGAACTGAATGCCGCCGACGCTGGTTGCCCGCGCAAATGACTGGATTTCAAACAAAGGTACTCAACGACGGCGACAGATGCGGCTCTCATCATATAAATGCAACAAACGACAAAAGCAATGAAGTTCCGTCGTGGAGGACGCCTCGCAACAGCTGATATCATAAAGCTTCACGGCCAACCTATTGAGTTTGTCAATCATTTTGCATATTTGGGCGTGGAATTTACTCCAAGCGGCACCTCATTCTCCTGCCATACTCATTCACTCAATTAAGAATCCGCAACTCCTCTCACTGAGGACGGCTTTAAAAATGTTTGACCTGAAAGTTGCCCCAACAGCAACTTATTTGGACTTATTTGGGAACATGTCAGTGCTTCAAATTTTGACGAACTCGACCGCCTGAAGGCAACGTATATTAAACGGGTTATGGGCGTTTACCGAAACAGCCGCAACCGATTGGTGTATCTGGCTGCGTACCCCCCCCCCCCCAGTATCAAGAGCACTTACTAAAGTGGGAAGCTAAGATGTGCCAAGTGGACATGGATTTCTATCGGACGCAAGCTACAATGAACAACTCGTGGAAGAATGCCCAATGCGAAACTCGCCACCTTATTATGCGTTATGCCATGCACGGTTTCCATCATGCAGTGTGCACGAAAGTTGATTTCCATGAGGCAGACGAGCAGTGCACGTGTCGGCTCTGTGGAACAACTTGCTCAACCTATCATCTATTGCATTGCCGGAATCCATCAATCCTCCGGCAAATTAATATGTAACATACACTCAACTTGAGTGATAAATGATAGTTTTGTTTGTTGATTTTTAAAAGTAATTTTTATAACGTTTTTCTCCCACCTCATGTCAAAAAAGCGTGTGACGCTCCCGATTGAATTTTTGTCAGAGGCATGTACTTCAGGAGGTTGCCCAGTTTTTTTTTCAGAAGAACTGCAAACCCAGAAGACTGCGCCGGTCATTTCGGTATCCAAGTCTCCCATGGCCCCTTTGGCCTGCTGATTGTCCTGATAAGTTGAAAACTTTAAGTTCAGCTTTTCTGCAAGGATAGCGGAGTTTCTTCTAGATCAGATTGACATCGTTTCCGATAAGTAAGACATGCTCATGTTTCCGAACAAGCTTCATTTCGGCTTCAGTTTTTTTCTTGGAGGAGGGTTAAATGCAATTACGCACTACTGCTACGAGTAGGAAAATTCGATTTCCATCTCGAGCTGTGTGGGACTCGACCCCAACGGATGGATGTTACGCCGCTGAGACCCATACCCACTAAGCGCACCTCTTACGCTTCACTCTCTGATGGCTCCGATCTCCATAGAACAGTGCTATGGGCCAGTTGGTGAGGCCGAAAGCAGACAACGATGGAATTGGAGCAGATTGTGCCGAGTGTTGGAATTTCTTCATTAAGTTGATTCTGCTGCGTCATCTTATTCCTGAGCTAAGCGATGTGGCGAAAGATAGACGCCAAATCCAAGTTCAACGAACTCAATCTAAAGTCGGTGGATAGCAGGTTCACACATTGATTACGCCGCCTCGGTCCACAATTGTATCTGGTCCGCAGGCAAGACGACAAATTAGGCAGTTCCACGGTTGTGGCATTGCGCCTGTTTGTTGCGTGCATGATGTATGGAATCAGCTTGTGCACGAAGCACATTGGAATGCTACCGGTTCGGATCCTGCGCCTGTTCGGCAGAGGAAGCAGATAATACCCGCATCAGCCATGATCTTAGTACTGACTAGCTACCACTCGTGAAAATGTAAAATCACTGCAGCCGCTAATATTGTATTACTCATATTGATCAGCGTAAAGCGCTAAGAGAAGAAACCGTTTTCAAAAAAAAGATTCTTCATTACCTGGGATCTTTCTTTAGTAATCTGGGGATCCACCGCTCAGCCAAATCGGCACTTGCTTTTGGTGATTGACGATATCCAATAAGCCTCTAACCTAGGTACGATTTTGGAATTTATGTAAAATTAAAATTCCAAGCGCTGGTTCCTACTCGAACCGCACAACTACTCGCAGAAATGCTTGGGCTTCACATTGGTGCAAAACATAGGTAAATCTGCTGCAGGTGCTGCTATGTGCGCTAATCAAGCGGCGTGAAAGTTCCGCTTTGTCTGTTGGATGTTTTCAGAACAGTAAGAGCTATGGATGTTATCCGTAGCTCTTACCGTGGAGAGCTTCTATAGATATTTTCTTCCGCTCTAAGAACTGTGTTCAGTTTTCGCGGTTCAACTTTACTTTAGAAACTCCGCCTAACAACCGGATTTTCAACAGATCGACGGAGCACGCAAAACACGACCGCGCTGCAGTTGCTATCAGTTGGTCTAATAATAACTGCATTGGAGCGACCCAGTGTCATACGGAAAGCTACGTAGCCATTGTCATTAATGGTCTCGTTATCAGGGCGTTTAACTCAAATAATACACAGCAATCGCGTCGTCGTCTTGACTCGATTGCTGTGTACTATTTATACGATGGCGTACGTAAGACGAGAGGTCAATCAGAAAGCCTAGAGCACGGTTACCCTCATGGAAGTCGTTCAAACCGAAGAAAGCAGTGTTATAGAATTTCATCGTCCACGAATATCTCGTATAAGCTAAAGCGACAATTTCTATCACTGAGTATCGCCTAAATTACAACGCCTTGCTAAATTCAAATATTGGAACTTGGCTAGTAATGCTTTACGAACAACCCGGAGTTAATTGCCAAACAAATTACAAAACATGGTTTCGATCGTCCGTTCACAATGCTATGAAAAGTTGAATAAATAAATAAATATCGCTTCTCTCGTTTTTCCTGATAGCCCATCAAGAATGGGTCTATTTTTCAAAATAAACATACTGGCTGTTCCGTTGCAATGAAGAAGCAGCATTCAGCAACAATATTTTATTACTGGCCAGACTTGTCATTGTGAACAACGATGATTTATTCAGGCAAATTGCACAAAGAGGACATTAAAGTCACAATATGCACTTTCAAAATCATGCGACCTCGGTCATGGCATAAAGCCGCATAGAAGCCGTTCATGGTCGTGCCGAAGAAGCTAACTAGAGCTGGAAGCTTGCATCTGAGTGAGCAATTTGCAACATAGCTTAATACATACATATTGTTTATTTCGCAATAACTTTGCATTTTAAGATAGTACATAATTACAATACAACAACATAGCTTAACAAGCGTGTGAAAAATAATTTGTCCCAGAATAGAACTCGAGGACATCGGACTGATCGATATTACTAGTAAGTAAGACTCATATCGCAAATGAACCGTTGAGATTTGGCACACTACACGAATTGAAGCGGTTAGCTCCTTTCTACCGAGTACCGAAGTACTGGCTTCACAGCTGCCGTGCTGTGAAGCCGGCAGCACGCTGTATGACATACTACACAGCGAGCGCATCTGATTCAAAAGATATTCCACAAGGAATGGTAAATAAAACTCATATATATCATATACTGGCCAAAGGTAAGTAATTTGTACTATACTAATAGCTTCCAAAAAGCTCTGATAATGGCGGATATAGCTTTTTGGCTTTTTGCAGCAGTTTGCATTATTTACACCGCGCTATTTCCTCACCACAAAGACAGCTATATTAGCAATTAGCAATTCGTTTTCACAAAGAGAAGAGACAAAATCAATCACGAAAAATCTACAGTTACTACTATGTACGAATTGTTCCATTAAATTGATCCACGTGTGTGTAACTTAGCAAAGTCTGCATTCCTTCAATATGTTATTTACTGTGTATGGTTCACGAGGGAGAGCCCTTTTACCACATAGCATTAGCTTTTCAAGCAATCGCCGCTAAACGGCAGATGATTGCTTCGTCTTTGCCCAAAGTTAGTTTTATCACACCTCGGCACCAAAAGATCTGCCACATACACGCCCGTCCCGATATCGGTCAAATCTCTCCTGTGCTCTAGTCTGTGCTTCTTTCACATAGGTACCTTAGGTGTACTGGTTAACGGAGAGTTCATGGAGAGATTAGTTAGTTGCTTCTTAATTGTTCAGCGTGTGTTTGGTCGGTCAGTTGTTGGCTTCTTGCCCCCGACGCGACTACAAACCATTGGCCTATCGAGCGCATGCGCACTGCGACTCAGCGACTTGTTGTCATACATTCGCAGAAGGCGACATTAGCTATTCGATAAGAGAGGGTACGCGCAGCCAGGAAGGAGAGTGAAACTAACTTCTTTAGCAAAAGAGGATACACCGAAGTACTGTGCATACGTCGTGGTGGTTGTGCGGTGGCTTGGCGTTTTATCCTTCGTCGTTACTTTTAAATCATCCGGCTTTTAAATTAGTTGCACTAATTGCTGGAAAAGTGTAAATTTATAATGTTTGATTCTACAAATTGTAGAACTTAACAGTTAACATCTCACTTCATAGCGTTCGTAGGAGTGTTGCGCTGCTTTGCTGAATATCTGCTGTCCTTTGTTTAGCAGAGCCACGTGTTTTGTGTAGGCTTAGTTGTGCCCGTTAGCTATGATACATCACGCTTACACTGGTGAGTTAAACGAGCTTGATATATGGCATGCGAATTGTGTTTCGGATTAACGTTTTGTTTAAATGTTTTTGTCACACAAATGTACGTGCTTAGCTGTGCTCTAAGTGGTACGCAGCACAGCCGAGAGCAGGATGGCGTTAGGCCCATTCCTCCTGGGTCTATCTCTTTGTGCATGAGACACCTTGGCGTGCTAGCTCCTCAAAGGAAATGGGCCGAAGGTTATATCGGTTAGCGTTTGTTTCGTATAGGAATACCAGTTATATTGGTGGGGGTTTCGTTTGGGTCAAGGGCATTGAATATTCAACCAGTCCTCTCCCTTTAATTAGCTGATTGAAGACTTGCCGTGATTGCTGGTGATCGTTTCGACGGTTGAAAACGTTGTGGTTTTTGCGCAGTGACTGTTATGACGCGGCCGTTGCACGTCGTCGAATAGGATCAGCTTGATGTTAGTGCACCACTGTTTAGTGCGCTTGGACCGTTGTTACATGGATTAGAATTAGGATAATTTTGTATATGGTCGGATATACAAGCGATGAAAGGTGATAGTGACAAAACACTTGAGCGCTTGTGCAAAACAACAATAAAACTTACAATTTGTTTGAACAATGTTTATGCATGCATGTTTTAAATAAACAATGAACATTTATAAAGCTAGAAATGTATTAATAGGCAAGAGTGTCGTATGATACCATTTATGCATTGCTTCATGCTGATACACTTTTTTTAAGAAGGAAACAATTTAGCCAAGTAAATAATACGCATTTTTATTCGCAGTTGTTTGAATGAATAATTTCCAATAAAGTAACCTTTGAATTCGTTTTAGAATATGGATTTTTCATCCATCTTTTTAGCTCACAACAGATAAGCTGAAATAGAATCTCGTTCGCGCTCTTTCGATGTCATTTACCCGTTTTTAGGGCAAGAGTAGAATTAGTAACATATACTGTTCTCTTACTATTCTTGTACAAATATTCTGTTGCATGAATGTAATTTATATTGGCATGCATCTTTAAGAGTACATGTTAGATCTTCATCACAATGATATCTCACTTTGTTCTATTTAAAACTAACTCCTCATAATCCGCCGTAGTTCCTAATTGTTGTCCAGACATTCAGGCTCACTAGTGTTATTGTATGTTATCCGAACCATAATTATGCTCATTGCTGCACATCAGTGCACATCAGCGTGGTGGCTTAAATCGCAGCTTATCTTGTGTTCTTCACATTTTCGTCCCGACATCAGCGGCCTCTGTCGGTCGTTCCGGCTACTATGTGTCTGCCTTTCTTTAGCGGCCATGTTATGAAGTGTTACGAGCTGTCCGACTAAGCATTGACATATTTTGCTATAGCCACAATGTAACTGTGAGGTGAATCGAGTCACACACCTTAACTTTTCGCCACACTTCGCCATGTTGGGTATCTTTCTCTCCATTCGACTTCTTCTAGTAACGTGCCCTGTCCTGTAGAAATGAACGGGGGCGTCCGGGGGGTATACTGTATTAGTAGTATACTGCATTGTTTCCATATAATGCAAATAAGTATCAATTGATTATACGTATATTATCAATAGTGCCACAGTTGAGCACCAGCAATGTTATTCCGAAGATTTTTAAACTTGCATAATTTTTACTGTAAAGAGCCGTCATATCAGGCTTTGAACTGACGATAAAGTTCAACAAGTCCGACGGGAGGCTGGAGAACTGGACATTTTCAGTGCCTCTTATCTCCGGTCTGGACTTGCTTGTGACGGTCGCCACCTCTATACCAGATATAAATTCCACGGCTCACTTCTACGAAGAGTACACGGAATACATCTGTAGGCTGTTTTCTCAATCGTGTACGTCTCTCTTTTTGGTTTTGCCTAAGCTTTAAAGAGATAGCTTCACTCTCTCTCTCTCGCTCTCGCTCTCTCTCTCTCTCTCTATATATATATATATATATATATATATATATATATGTGTGTTCGTCTACTTGCTGGGGCTTTATTTTGCAAACTAGCAGAATCGCCCCGCATTACGCTGACGTCAGAAGGAAAGAAGGTTTTATCCTACACCAGTTGCCTTTTGATTAGTTGTCGAGCAATCCAGAGCCCTGCCCTCTTATTTAGAATGAGTTGGTTCTTCCACCTGGTAGCAGGCACGAGCCAGATCAAAATAAGCTTCACTGTAGAATCAACCCTTCACTGTGTGCAAGGACTCAATTGCGGACACCTCTACGAGTTTAATTGTAGTAGCAAGTAGTCGTCGTTGTTATCAGCACGTAATTGGTTTTTATAGTAGTATATATAAGTGAGCAGCGGAGCACTGGGGTTTTGACTTCCTCGCCATTTTATAATTCCGCGTTTTATAAACATGAAAACGAAACCACTCGTTCGGGAGTTTGATAGCAGACTGTCGAGGTTTATTTCGTGATGGAGCAGTACAGTATAGGCTACTGTCTGCATGTGGCAGAAGGACATTGAACAGGATGTCCCACAAGTATTCAACACATAAACACCTCGCTCTAAACATTCAGCTTTAAAATAGCAATGAACTAAAAAATGTTATCAAACTACCAGCGCTTCGTTACGCACCTTGTACATGGAACCTGCGCTTAAGGTATCGTTATAGTTTTTTTCAGCCTAACACGTTTGATTTTCTTGGCACTGCTAGCAAATAAGAATTTCGTGTCTTTGCTCTATTTTCAGTGTTGGGCCTCCTGACGCTTGCGCTGGCTATGGTTCTGTGGGTATTCATGACATTGCAACTGGAACATTTCGTGCCTCCGTCCCTGGAGGAGGATTCGACGTTGGCCAAAGTCTTTGCTCGACCCCCAGCCCCTTCGTACAAGTATGTTTATGTGTTCCATATAACCAATTCTAAAGACTGGGCACGGGCTCACGCACAGAAAGCGGTTCTGAAGGAACTCGGCCCTTACGTCTTCAGGTTAGTCTGCAACATCGTCATCCTTTATAGGTAAATATTGGTTTGTCGAGCCCGGTGGTGTGGTGCATTCGCCTGCGCCTCGCAACCGGAGGAGACACATAGGTGCGCGGGTTCAAGCCCCACCGTTGCACATTTGTATTTATGGGGGTCCGTCTATGAAGCAATGCGAAAAGCAGTCCCATGGACGTTAAATCTTGACTGAAAGTCAGCCCAGAGAGTATTTTAGGTATATATTGGTTTGGTATAAAATTATTCTGACATTTGCACTCCCGGGCATTCCCATCTTGCTGGTAGAAGTATTCCTAGCGGATGACCTGCGTTTTGTTGTTGGGGTTGTAATGCCGTCAGTAAGCGCTATATTTTTTTCCAGGATCACGTGCTGTAAGACTAACGTCACGCTAAAAAAAATCGCATGCATCCACAAATATTTGTATTTCTTCAAACGCAACTATTAGCGCGTGATACATACATCTCGAAACATGCAGTTTATGATGGCTCAAAAAGACCACATAAACATGTACTCGCCAATCGTTTATACAAGCATTTGTAAGTGCATATGCCTGGAAGGGGAGTGGAGGGAGATACACAAAATGGTAAATAAAAATTAGTCGGCATTTAAGTTCAGGATTAGGAAATCTTTGTCTATGCTCTCGGGGGCAAGATCTTCAGTTACAACATGATAACAGCATAAGCATTTAGTAGCGACTTTTCAGATTCCGCTCCCAGTACGGTCTATCTTTCTTTTTTTTTAAGACGAATCCCATAGTGCTTGTCAAAAGATAACCTAACCTGCCGATAATTTATTCTCAGTTTTGGCATGCATCATTTTAGTGATTAATACGTATGATGTCGGTAAGGAACAGGGATATAGATGCTGATAAAATGGGACGCAAAGTTTCGCACTTCGTTTAGGTTAATACTTTTACCATTGAGATGCAGTTATGCCTGTTTGCAAACTAACTCTTAAGATGCGTTTTTTTGAAGATTGAGCATAAAAACGTTTTTAGTTTGGGTTTGACATAGTGCAGGAAGCTCCTGGTCATTTTCTCGTATAGATTTTCACTAAATACGGTTACGGACGGCAAGAAGCCGCTTCGTGTACCTGCTAGCGGGTTGCGGGCCGGCAGTGGAAACAATCAGAGTCAAGCTTAAGTCTCCTATTACAGGGCCACTTCAGCAATTTTTGTTAGAGTGGCAGGGAAAAGTGCCCTCGGTAGAGGTCGCGCAGTTGGATGTGTACCTCGCCAGGGAGCTTTGGGATGGAATGGCATGCACTAGCTGGCATGTGTACACAAGGTACATTGCGCATGGCTGTCATCACTTGGTATATTCGACCCAAGGGTTACATCAAGTTAGCGATCAATGTCGTTTCCGGTTCTGCTCACAGATATGCGCTAAATACTACGAAGCGTCTGCCAGACGCATCGGCGGTCTTTGCACTTTTTCGCCCGGTGGGACGGTCGCGGAAGTGTTCAACTTGTATATAATGAACTGTATTGTAATTATGTAACATCTTGAATTGCATTGTTATTGCGAAATAAACAATATGTAAATACGGTTTCAGATCGACTAGTGCTAAATGCACGTGAGCAATGATTATTAGTTTGACATTCCTACCTACGTTTTATTGTGACGTTCAAGACGTTGTCTGAAAATAATATTTCAGCTGCATTTAATGTTCAAAGCGCACATCTAATAGTTGAAGTTTCGACTCTTTTGGCATAATATTCGCATCTTTTTCTTTGAGGCGCAGTCTGTCCAATCTAGTCCAGTTTGTTTTAAACTGCGTGTTTGATGAAATCCGTATGTTTAATTTATGACAAGTAGGTATTACACTGAGTGACAAGTAGGTGGCGTGGGGTGCTTTCGCCTGCCGGGAGGAGACACATAGGTAGCCTACCTTAACAGTGTACAATTCTTTAGCACGTGGCAAAGACCGCACGAAACATTCTTCCACTGAAAGAAAGGGCCATAGACCTTTCGGGCTGACTCTCTAACGTCCCTTTTTTACGTACACGGCACAGCTTTTTGCATTGCTTTATAGACGGACCCCCATAAATACAAATGTGCAAAGATGGGGCTTGAACACGCGCACCCATGTGTCTCCTCCGGTCGCGGGGAACAGGCGAAAGCACCACGCCACCTACTGGTCACTCAGCGTAAGACACATGTATAGGTCATTGAGTAGAAGTGGTCTTAAAGGTAATACCTTTAGCGGAAGAATGTTTCGTGCGGTCTTTGCCACGTGCAGAAGAATTGTACATGGTGATTAAGTTAGGCTTTGCTGTTTCGCGTTTTTTGCCTCTTATGTCGTGTAGACGTCAAATGATCAGGATTCCATAATTGTACGTTTTAGTAAGCTAACTTAAATGTATTACTATAATTAAGGATTTGGGTGTCACGTTAGGTATTTGAATTTCTGCAAATATGTTTACATGTTATAATTATTATCGCTCAGCAATAAGTTGTTATGTATAAGAAAATAATTTAGATTTACGTAAATCAATGTCGTTCGTTAGGCGTGTATGTTTCCCTTATTTCTCCTAGTTATATCCAGTACACTAACCAAATAAAACTGTTTTTTCAGGATGGAGACTACAAGAAATCTGAGTTGGTCCGGTGAGAACCTTTCGTTTCAGGAGAAGACGAAATCTTACTTTGAGGCTAACATGTCGAAAGGTGCTTTAAGCGACAAGTTTACTACAGTAAATCCTCTGGCCATGCTCTCTCTTCACTCAAAGAGGTCAAACAAGAGTACGAAGAAAAGTATTTTTCTGACAACCACCATTGAAAAATACTTTTCTACGGGGTAAGCATATTTAGGTTTCTAACTTATGGTTGTAGTTTAACACCCGGTTGAAGCCTATGTCACTGTGCCTATCTGCCTCTGTGACTTCCTCGGCACGTCCGCGGTCGTTTCTTCCAAATTAGGTAAAACACTTTTATTTTATGATTGATTATATTATTCGCTTGGCTATTCTATATCAAGGGAGCTTAGAGCGGCATCAGAAGTTGGCATGTTGAGATTTCCAGAGTTTTTCCCATTTATATTGTAACAGCATGGTTGCTGACTCTCAGTGGTATAGTTTATAATCTATTTTCAATAAGCGTCGCTCAACGAAAATGCAATCTGCAATAGAGATTGAACCAGCGACGCCGGGTAGGTGACAACCGTAACTAGCGTACAGGCCCCTAAACCACTTTCCTTGATCCGGCCAATTGTCAGGCCGACGGGCGGTCGTCTTTATATGAACGTATGTTTGTCAGTTTATTTGACTGCGTGGTAATACCGATTAATAATGAGGAATTAAAGGTAGAGTAACGGCCATAATGATTACGTAATAGTAATACGATTACGAGTCAGACAATCTGGACAAGCACAAAATGTGTTCTTGTAAGAAACATTTATTAGTGTATGGTTTTAGAGTGGCGAGAAGCGACAGATAATAAGTGTGTTCTTAGCTGAGTACTCTGAATTTAAAAATTATTTATCATTAATACAAATTACTATGGACCACTTTCAGTTTGGATAAGCCCATTCCGGATTATGGTAACTGGATTTTAGCGACCGCAGATAATAAATTTGCGTGGTTTGCAAAATCAAACGCAACCGACGGGAAAACGTTCACGGTCCACACTAAATCCGGATTCGTGAACCAGATTATCGCCGTTGATGAACAGGCGTAAGTAAAGCTTCTGTTAATAATACTATAAAAGGTCTTGTTATGTTCAAAACGTATGCCATTTCGGAATAGCAGGAACGCTTAAATGAAGGCAGTTGTATGACAATCGCGTTCATATATATATATATATATATATATATATATATATGAGGAGGTTGATAGGAAGAAAGCACAAAGTTTGACTACTACGCTATGTCTCTCTCGACCTACATAGCCTCTTACAACAACAATGCCACTCTCAGTCTTACATGCTGCTACGGTCGCTGTCCCCTGCGACGGTAACCTTCCCCTATTCTTGTCGAAGTGCACACAATCATTTCATTATGCTATAGTAAAAAGCATATTTTTAACTTTTCTCCCTTTTTTGAATAATGTTGCGAAGTAAGCGAAAATACTTTTAAACTGATTATTTTCCGCACTGAACAACTGGTTGTCTTATGGTAATTAATAGCCATTGACGATAACCTTCCGGTTTTCTGCGAGTTCGCTGGTGCCCTGTTGCGCGAACGCCTCGTTATCCTCGACATCCGTAGATCTGCTACCTCCGTTTGTTAGCTCACCTAAACCAGCCTGAGGGCTCGTAGCTACTTAAGCTGCTCCCGACAGACTTGCGCGTCACTCCTGCTCTGCAGTGATTTCGCTGTTCTCGTCGCCTGCATTATTTTCATCGTTTTCGTCTTTCTCATCAGCCGCTCGATAAAGACGCAGCTAGGAGCAGTGAGCCGCCACTGTATATCCACTGTTAGCCACCAACATTTCAGCGATACTATACGTATCGTTAGGCAGGACAGCGGTCACTACGATAGGGTCTCGAAACCTTGATTGCCAACGATTGTCAAAATGTCCACTGGAATCTGCGCGTGCATATCCGCTGGTTTTGCGGTTGCTGGCTATGGACAAACTCTGAGAGCTGGTTGTATCATGTAGCCATGCATAACTTCAAAAGGCGACGTACTAGTACTTCTCGCTGGTGCACGGTTGATGAGACTTTCAATTGCTGGCACCCTGCCAGTTCTTTTTGTCCTGCAACTTACAATACGTACTCCAAAGTCGCGCTGCCTCCTTATTCATGCGTTTAATATGGCCGTTGCTCTGGGGATGTTGAATGGAGATGAGGCCGTGGCGAATATGGTTGCTATCCAGTAACTTTTTAAACGCCTTAGCCGTAAACGCCGTTCCCTGCAGTTCTCTCAGGTGGGAAAGGTTGGGGCGAGCAACAAAGCTTGCTTATAATCGCCCTGTAGGGCAAGCCCTAGGGGTCTTTCTCCACCACCTCCACCAGCCTCATCTATTCCGCTGTTTTGGCGCGTGCCACCGTGATCTTAAGTGACTGACGTTTCTTTCGGTAAGCGCTTAGTAAATCGAGTTATCGGGCATAAACCTCAGCTAGACTCTCCCCGCATATGTTCTCACTGCCGCCTATCTTAAGTACCTTAAGTGAGCCTTCTTGGAGAAATAAATACATTTTTTAGGGAGGTTGGTCATTTCCTAGACCATCTGTTCCGTACGGGCTTGGAACTCACCGTGAGGTATATCTTCAATGCACCGAAGGCCGGACGTGTGGTTCTTGTGGCAGCATGGCCGCTGACTCTCAGCGGTATGGTTTATCTATTCTCAATGAGCTCAACGGCAATGTTATCAACAATAGGGTTCGAACCGGCGACACCTCGGTAGATTACAATCATGAATAGCGCACTAGTCCCCTAGACCACACCGCCACACTTTTAAGGCCTAGCAATAACTAAGTGTGATATTACCGTAGTCAAGTTAACACAGAATAAATTTCCGAAGGCGTCTGAACTAAGACTGGCCGGCTTAAAACCCCGTTGGCCGAAAAGGCTGGGCGAAGATTTGTGGTTTGACAATGCAAGCGGAGGTTTTGCATCTTGCAGATGGGTACAAAGTGTCGAGCCGTGTCGTGTGGTGCATTTATGTGCGCCTTGCGACCGGAGGAGACACATGGGTGCACGGGTTCAATCCCCACCGTTGCACATATATATTTACAGGTCCGTATTACAAGGCAATGCAAAAGCAGATTCGTGAACGTTAAATGTAGGCTGAGAATAGACCGTCGAAACTGCAGTTATAGATATATTTAAGGGTAGATAAGAGACCTGGGTCAGCGAGTCACCCTCTGAGTTCCTCCTACACCAGATCCTATCAGAACTGTAACGAGGCAGTTGGTTGTTGTGCCAGTAGAGGTTAACATCAATGGACCTCAGCATCGACGTAGATAATATCGCACCTGTAGTATATAAACAATGCATACGTATGCAGATATAAAGCTAAAAGGAACGTTGTACACATATATTTGGTTAAAAACAAGAAAGACCTTTTTTTCAGGACTGTGACAGGCTATAACTTCTCGTGCAGCGAGCTCACCGGCAAAAGTAAGTTTTACTCCATTGATTGGCATACTCTATATGCCGCCGTTAGCAGAAATTGTGTGATCGTTTCTACCGTAAGATCGATTTTTGTAAGAGATCTGTTTCGAATAAGGCAAAATGAACAGCATGGTTGAGTGAGCTGAAAGCTGACCCTGATCACTGCGTCTATTTAAGCATTGTCTGATCAAAAAACATATGCATGCGTTAAACTCTCTTAGTTGCAGGATTCGGGCTTCTGCCGGCCTTTAAAGTGTCGCCAGAAACCGTAACGGTGTACGAGCCTACGCTTTGCGTGCCATGGTCTCTGGGCCTTCAAGAACAATACAACTTTGGTTACGAGCCCATCGCCCGCTTCCATGGTGGCCGAACTCTCTTCAACGCCACTTCAGAAACGTGCGCCCTTTTGTGAACGAAACGCTTTCATATTGCTTTCCCCAATGTTAAACACACTAAAGTTCTGTAGGGATACTACAGCTGCTTTGTTCTACTAAGTAGGTTTACATATCGGTGCAGATTCTAATATTTGCATGCAGTTTTTGTGTAACGTTTTTTCTCTATTTCATACTTTATTTCGTAGAGACTACAATATAATTTCGTTATAAAATGTATGTTCTTATTAGGAACAACTTACTTCAATATGATAAGGTGGTATTTATTATATGATAGTTTTAACTGCCCGTGGAGCAGTCACTACGTTAGATTAGCCTTTATTATTAAGCGGATTGTTATAGTATCTCTTTATAAACGTGTCTTAACTAAGCTTTTTATACAATTTGTTTTTTGAATATATTATTTCTATTACATGCAATAATTTTAAAACAGCTTTACTCTAATGGTTAAAAAAACTCCGCTTTTATCATATCGATGTGATTCTCTCTTCCACAACAGGTGCAAAAGTGCTCGGTCGACCAACCTGAACGGAACATTTGACGCGAGTCCTCATTATCGTAATGGACTACCAAAGGAGAGTGTCCCGCTGCCATTAGTGCTTAGTCACCCTCATTTTCTCTACGGAGATCCTGCACTTCATAGGCACATTCAAAATCTTGAACCAAACGAGAAAAAGCACAGCTTTTATATTGACGTTCATGCTGTAAGTTTAGTGTGTGTTCATCGTGTCGACAACGTAGAAAATACACTTAGCATAAAATTATTCCGATAGCTTTCGGACAACTAAACAAACGTTTCTCACCTTTCTCCATCATTCTAGTGGGCCTCTCATTTTGTTTATGTTGTATGAACACTTTACCAAGTATGCCACTTAATTTTTGCAGCGGAGTTACATGTAATGTACACTTAAAATGTACCGTCAAATAGAAAATGTTTCATACTTTATTCATTCGAAGCAACTTTCGGTCTAGCAGCGTACCTGCCAACGTTGACGCCCTGTCACGTTAAAACCGCCACTATAAACGTAGCATGCTTAACACCTTGCGTATGCTACTGTAGGCGTATGGTATGTAGGACCACACACCGTAAGCTGCCGGTACTGTATACTGCTGTCTTTTCTAAACAAACGAATACTAAGATTATCATACATCAAATGTATTATAGCTATAAAAACACGGCAGTGCGAATGGGCCGCTCTAATACTGTCCATAAGTATACAACTAACTTATTTACGCAACGCGTCATATATTTATTGTTGTCCATAAACGACGATATGGTGCCATCGCATTATTCGTCTTTGATTCATATTTTTAGTTCTTACGCAGGGAGTCTTACGCGTTTTACGGTTCCCTAACAACGCGCAACGATCAAGGCAATGAAATCAGATATATAAAAAAATGACATTTAAAGGATGATCTTTTAATATAGAGCATTACTGGTTGTAAAACTAGTATGCTAGTATCACTGTGGTGACACTGAAATAAATCTTAATTAGGTGCTAAAATACATTTTTTACGCCGCCAGCCATCTGGATTCGTCGTGGATATGAAGCTGCGAAGTCAGCTGAACATTGAGTTCGCCCCACATAAGAATGCGACTGCAACTATCTTGCCCCTCTTTTGGCAAGAAATTGTAAGTACTATTTGAGGGGATATGTATGTAACGGTCAATAATTGTAACAAACAGTCTTTAATAATATTACATGGTTGCCACAACTTACGTTACTAGCAGCTGCATATAAATTTCACGATAAACAAGAAATGAAATTGCTATATTATAGCTATGTTTATATATATATATATATATATATATATATATATATATATATATATATATGTATATATATTGTATTGGTTTACAGTCCAGACTGCCAGATGGAAAAGAAAGAATGGTGGCTGCCGTAACGGTGTGGCCTGTATTTGCGGGTTGGATGGCCTTAGCCTGCAGCGTCAGCCTTCTGGTCGCCGCATTGTTCCTCGGCGCCAGTATCTTCCTTCAGGGGCCCGTGAAATGCTGGGAGTTTGAGGAAGAGAAAAAGCCCAGTACGCCCGATGACATTCCGACAGATGTGAGTTAATTAGTGAAGGCACTCCCCACCATAAAGCTCTCTAATGCTATATTGTCTGTCGTCCAATAGACTTAGACGCTTAAGGGAATCAATCAGACATAAGCACGTTAGGGCCCCATAAATGTATGGATGTCCCGCTGTGGAATCTGCGTCTTACCGCAAGTGTTCAATATTTTTAGTAGCTAGACTGCAACTCTCTTTTGAATTGTTAAGGAATTGTCATCTGAGCCCGAGGAGGATCTGCGCAGAGAACAAAGGCGGCGCGCCTTAAGGGCAAGGTTGCCGGCTGGATTACCCGTGTATTTTAAGATCCATAAAGGGGATCTTGATGATCTCGGCGTCACTATACCCGAGTGGGTGCTCGAAAAAATTCAACAACAGATAGAGGAGCAGGGATCAACTTCGAGCAGCACTTCAGATGAGCTTTCTTCTGCTGTAGAAAGCACTTCGTGGTCTACTGTCTCATCGAGGTCCACGTCGCCCGAGGTGAAAATAACGAAGAGTGAACCAGTGTCGGAGCCCTCGCGGTCTCGTACGTCTTCTCCGGTTCTTCGATCCAGCGGGCAGGAAATAGCAGCGACTCCCGAGCAAGACGAGGATGGTATGTTTATATGTTTTTGGTATGCATTTATGCTGTTTAAAACGATGTTCTTTATTGACGTTTATTACTTGTATATAAACTGTTTGTTTTGGTAGCGTGTACACCATGTAGTACGCACATCGTTATTGGCGCGGTAGACAGCTTGTTTACTAAGCTACAAAGTGATATAATAATCGCTGAAGTATCGACAAAAGGTTGCTGATGTTGGAACTTCTTTTGGGCAATGATTTGTGCCTGCCAGCAGCTCTAATGTTCCTATTTAATATTTATGATTCCGAATATATTATTCATGTCGAGACCTTGTTTCTACCCGCTAGTCTTCAATTTCTTGATTTTCGCGTTTTCTGTCGGTCGTCTCTTTGGCCGTCTCTCTACCTTTGGGGGTTCATGCAGTTCCTGCTTCTCTACTTTGAGGTCTCAAGGTATATATTTTGCCAGAACCAGCTGATTGTTACCTCGCCTCTAACTTTACAAGCAATAGCAATTTTTTTGTTGATATGAGAAGATGATATTACTGATCGCCCCTTCCGAAACTTACGTTGGGCAGAGTTCATCAATCCCGGACTCTTTTTCTAAATATATGGGAATGAGCCTTTCCAGAGCGCTTTGCTTGAGCTGGGCATGCGAGGTAAAAGTATTCTGCTTTTTGTCTTTGGTGGAATGAACTACATTTTTCCCGAGTTTCCCTAGCCTCCCGTAGGGATCTTGACTAATATTGGTAAAACATTAGGTTTGGGCCATGTCCTTTGTAATGCTCTTTTCAAAAAGGAATGTTTGGTTTGATATTGTGCCCTCAACTGGACCACGGTATTTGATGTTTCCTTGCAGTCATTTGTTAGCTTCAATCCCGCTAAGTTTAGTTTATGCAATCCTCGCGAGTCTGCGTTTTTTTGTCATTCCAACAATAGTTTGATTTGCCTAGCTTTCCCCTAAAAAAATAAAATGTGTATTGCTCTCGGGTCTAGCACGGCATACCTTGTGCAAACGGTGTCGATACAAACTTTCTTTGGTTTTTGCATTTTGTGTCGTTAGCCAGATTCTGTATTTTATCCATGAGATTTTTCGATCTGGTGGTCTTGCTCGCAGCTTTATTGCTATGGACGTTTGAACCCCAAGCCCGCTGAGCCGGTGCTCTGTAACATAGTGGCGAGCCTTTGAAGCGCATAAGGTACCACGTCTCTATCCCCTTTGTCGGACGCTTCTCCGCAGTTAGGGATTTTGATTTGTATTTTTTTGCCCACATACCGTGTTCTCTTTTTTATAAATTGTTTTATATATTCTCGATTATTTTTTTCACATCGTATGTTTGCAGGACGTTTTTTTCATACGCAACGCGCTGAGGATAGATAACTTTTTAGAAACTGAAAATGAACTGCAGCTTTGCACACAGGTATGTGTATGCATTGACTTCTAAAGTAACGGTAGGTCAATTCTAACGAACCAAGTGTTCAACATGTACTTAGTATTGTACAGTTCATATGCTTATGGTTAAACATCATGGATGCACATTCAGTGAATATGATAAAAATATATATAATATTTTATTTTGTTTTTATGCTAGCAGACAGGTCACGTGGCAGTTGCCCCCCGGAAAATTTCGAGGAGGAAGTGCAAGAAGGAAGTGCTTAACATCAGAGAAGCTATTTTTGAAGGCATAAATTTACGCAGCAATATAAGGTATGATAATAAGTCAATCTATTTTCGTGATCTCGCAAAACCATGCTTGCATATAGACAAATGTATTATCTGTAAACTTAATATTTTAAACATCTGACAATATTGATTAATCTATAACGTGGGAAATGCGCCTAAATTCCAACCCAGAAATTCACACCAAACTAGGTTAGGTCAATTTCTAAATGCTAAAAATTGGTATTACGGCCGGTTCCCGGGTACTTTAAAAGTAGCAGTATTTTGGACCTCCAAATGTGTTACTCAGATGCTAAATGGTCACCCGTAGTGCAACTAACTGTAGTTAAAAATGTGTCTTGAATCTCTTCGTTGATAAAATGTTATGCCGCGTGCATCTGGCTCTGCCACTGCAGAACATTTTACAAAATTATTAGTATAATTACCCTGATTATTAAAAAAAAAGTACTCATTATATACACAGATGTGGCGCAAATGCTACCTAAAATGCCAGGCGTGTTTTCGACATCTTGAAAAAATGCTTTACTTCAAGATTTATTTACAAGATTTATACAGTGCAGATATATATATATATATATATATATATATACATATTCATTCGGCAGAGTTGTGGTAGCACGTAGATTGTATATCGCAGTTGACTGTCGTTATGGCTTGCCACGCTTTGCGACAATACATAAGTTGTAGACGACAGGTTCCTTAGCATTTTTTTGTACTCGCTCTTATAATCTTCTCTATACTTGCCAGTGCATGCATATATAGGCAAAAAAACACATGCATCGTTATGTTCTTAAAAACATTGGGTGCAATTCTGAGCCTGTGTGAGTGGAGGAGGAACACTGGCTGAGTGACAATGCAACGAAAGCCCTAGAGACACTGCTCATTCTCAGGCTTATCCCGGAGTCACAAATGAGATATTTCCTATTGCTGCAATCAGAAACCTTGGACTTACGGACATGGTGGCATTGCGGGTTTTGTCACGGTGTCACGGTTTGACTTTTTTTTTTAGATTTCCCGTAAGGCAATTCCCTGTTTACGGATTTTTCATGACATGGCTAAGTTTATTCCACTCCGGCATTTACCTTGTCTAAATTGGAAACCATGCAAACCAATTTAAGAGTGGCCGGTCTGGGTCTCGAACCCAGTCCTCCCGAATGCAAGGCAAAGGCTTTGCCACTAAGCCACCTTGCTCGGTTGGTGCACTCAGCCAACTTGCGTTTACACAACTTCTTCCTATCGTGCCCAGTATGTCCTAGAAGAAATACTCACTAGACATTATAGATGCGTGCATTGCATGTTCGTCATTGGCATTTATTACAGAGACATGCATAGCATCTTTGTTCTAGACATTTACAGATACATGATCTAGGGTAAGATCAGCTACTTCAGATGGCATTCATCTATCGTTCTTTAGAGCAGTATAAGATGTAGTTACGTGCTGTCCTCGTCTGGTGGTCGTCCACCGCAGTGTGTAATTCGATCCCGATGGTTAGGCTTAGTTCAGTCCAGACGCATACCTACTAAACATACCTTACCTTTAAAGTACCAACTTGTCGCGGTTGCAATTTCGTATTTCGTTACAAATTGTATTCTTTCTGGGCCTCCCAAGCGTACGGCAGCCCTTGAATTTCAACATATCGTTATTAGTGATTTTCTTAGTTGTTCTTTTTCTTCTTCTGCTCAAATACCTTCCTGTTTGCAATTCTGTTTACGCATTCGGCCTTCCAGATAGTAAGGTCTCTGACTCTGAAGAAGGTGGGCGTGTTACCCTCGTTGACTGTAACCAGCTCATGTGTTGCCACTCACCCCAGGAGGAGTCTACCCCTATTGTTTTCCATTTTAGCACCCCAGGTTTCCGATGCTTTAAATAAAATCTACATAGATAGAACTTGACATGGGCCATTGTTCTTCGCGGACATGCTAAGTCATCGAACAATCTTTCAAGCTTCAGGCTGCCCAGAAAAAAGGCCAATTTCTCATCGGTTTTCATTTCTCTGTAGAAGTCGATTCACCGGAACAATCTATAGCTGCATCACCCAGTTCATTCCTGACTTTCATGCCATTGTGATTGGTGGCATTGCCCCCTGGTGTACTCAAGACTATGTGCTGTCTTTCAGGTGCAAGTGTGTCGTGCCATCTAACTACAAAAGTAGAACCAGTAGAACCTTGTTACCGATAGCCACCGTGATGTATCTGGGGGCCTCTTCAGAACCTCGAGTCAAGCTACCATATTATTTAGCTAAGACCTCTTCTTGTCATCATTATTACTCATATTATTTTATTACGTAATATGACTTTTTGGCATCTGTAACCATGTATCCATGTATATATTCAGAACGTGGTTTATTTGCGAAACTGCATCACAAATATATATTATATATATATATATATATATATATATATATATATATATATATATATATATATATATATATATATATATATAAATATAACTTAGGATGCAAGCACATTAAATAAGCGGTTACTTGGTTTTCAGAGATCCGGTTTGGTTGTTGGCATGCGAGTCGGATTCAAGTTAAGGAGACAGATATTTTTAAAAACCGGGCCGGTGCCGAAGACAATCGTATAACCATTTGGGTACACGATGCACGTGCTTTGTTTGAATATGTGTAAGTAATGTATTAATGTCGTACATAACAGGTACTTTCAGTATGTAGTAGGCAAACATGTTCATATTTTTTATACGCGATTTGCAGATTTTCAATTGAAAAAAATGTATTTGTAAGCGATCAGCCTTAAAATAAGAATTACAGGAAGTAAAACATATCCTACTATTATAATGCCGATACCCAATTAGTAAGGTAATAATTCATAGTAATATTGTTAGTAAGAAATTGTTAATTAAATAAAAATATATTGAAAATATGATTGCAGTACACTTGAGAAAAACTCGAGTTTGCGGCAGACAAAAAACATTAAAGTTTGTCGTAGGGGTCAATAGACTCCAGCAAAAGAAATAACTTTTTTTGCGTGAGGTGTGGGAAATGCTTTATGCACACCCAGCGCTAATGTAAAGGACCGCGTGGGTAGTGTGGGACTCACCGGTGCTATGGCGGTGCTATATAATTTTTGTTGAAGTTGCAGTGAAAGTGACGCTCGGCGGAGGTAGAGCAGTTAGATGTGTGTCTCGTCAGAAAGGTTTGAGATGGAATGGATTTCACTAAATTGTCGATTAATGCCGATTGGTTCTGCTCAAAGACGTGCTCTAAATATTACGCAGCGAGCTGCTAGACGCATCGGCGCATATGCTAGTTGTTGCTAAATTTTACAACAAAAAGACGTATTGTTACACTACTTTAAAAAGCCAGAGCACACAAGTATGCCACAAATATATCTTTTGTGGACTAGATACTTGCGAAAGTCGAATTGACCAGCAATTCGACAAATAGTTGATAATAATTACAAAATAGTGGATAACATTTTTGTCCCCTCGTGTACGTTTCCACCGTGAGGCGATATATAGTTCATCAAAAAGTTACATCAAATTAATATTCTTATTTCATTTAATTCAACAGACCTTCCTATCAAGATGAAGCAATATGACGTAGGAAGCCTACTAGGTGGTTTCACAACGGACGGTCAAAATTTCGGCTAGTAGCTTAAATCAACGCCATCGTGCTTGAGGGACAAGATGACGTATCTCCATAGTCTTGCATGCCTCACAATGGAGGTCACGTAACTGTTAGTATCACTCGCTGCTTTGAAACCCCAAAGCAAAGTTAATCCATAATTGCAAATAATTTTCCATCATCATCGCCTCTTTGCTCACTCTCCATAAGGCATGCATTGTAACGGTATTATTATGCCAAAAACTTGTTTAGCCCATTAGAAGCGTCTGCAGATGATGTTATAAAAAAACATATATATATATATATATATATATATATATATATATATATATATAGGAGAAATAAGCAACGCCATAATACATAATAGTACAAATGTGTAAAAAAGTTAAATATTAAACTCTGATTGGCTAAGACAATATGTTATTTGGCTATGTTCTATGTTTGTTCATTTAGTAAACAGCACACCGCATTTAACTTTTTTCCAGTAAGGCGTGCACCGCAAGATTTGCGAATGACTGAGTGCTTTTATAATTTCAGGTAACACAAATATACTGCAACTTATTCAGCCGCTGCATTTGAGCTTTACCGGTCCAACCGCACTAGAATAAGCAAAGGAGCATACACTATGCACGGTTTTAAAATAAAAATTGTCTTGTTTATTACGTCTGACCGCTGCAGTACTTACTATATAATATTGCCATGGAAAATCTTTGATCTCTCGTAGTGGCAAAATCGAATTAGTTCTTAACACTATATATTCTAGTCGCACGCAGTATTATACATAACAACCACCACGATATTTGTTTTTTAGGAAGCATATTACGTCCCCTGTTGCAATGTAATACTCTCCCTCTTTCTTAGTCGAAGACGACACACAATACTGAACGAAGTTGCATGCCTACTGTGATCCAGATCACGTGGTCAGAGGAGCAAAACTGTCAGCCGTGGGACTTAATATTTAAGAGTCAGTGTTGAAAACGCAATAACAATTTTATGTAATAAGTAGGTTGAAGTATTCCCTGGTCACTTTGCTGGAATTAACCAGGTACATTTTAGTAATATCAGCCCAGTTTCAACAATTCGAGGGAAAAACAATTTCAACATTAGAAGTTATAGACCTCCTACATCAAAGTTATGTTTAATCAATGAGGGGAAATACGCGAATGATATTTTTGGATGTTTATTTGAATGTGTATTTGCGAATGACACAAATTTACACGCACAGTCCATATAGTTTCATAAGCGTACGTATTTTCATTAACTTGTATATTTTCAGATATTTACGTTTACATATGTGCCGAAACACATCTTGGTCACCTGTTGCACTACTACCCTCACGAATTCCACCACAGAATAGAGCGATCAAATTTCTCGAGGAACGGAGACCAAAATAGGAGGCAGGCGGTAGGCAAGAGACTGTCTACTAATTTCGTTAAAAACGAAAAGTTTACAAACGTTGTAATTTAGTTGTTAGAGCGGCTAGCCTCCGCAGTGAGTGGGAAGGAGATTTCCGATGAAATCTTACCTCCCATCATTTTAAGCGCAAGCAGGCGAACACATATTTCATTAATCAAAAACAATTCGATACTACAGAATCTATGTGGCATCTGCCGAACATTATCCCGAGAGCATCGTTTTGGATGATTTGAGACTGACGAGTTATTCTTATCTAGCCTCGCCCCAAACGAGAAGAGGATAACTTAATTCTGGCAATAGCAATTTCCTATAGACAAAAAGGAGACCATCACCTGAAACACCAATCTGTCTAAATGGTCAGTACCGCAATAGTAGAATATCAGTTAGGTGCTAGAGCAGCCAGATGACACTGCCATTTCATGGTTTCATGCAGGTTTAGGCCCAAACACTTGGCCGTCTGAGACAAAGTGAGTTGTCTCGCATCAAGTATGACCTGCTGCACATCAACACTTGTCTAAGGTTTATGAAACCACACTAGACTGGTCTTGTTGGCGTTTACAACAAGGCTCAAAAGTCTCAAGGTCTTGATAGTCTCTTCCACACCTACACATGCTCAACCTTTGTGGACCACGATTTCCTCCAGGCAAAGATCTAGCTAAGTCAAAGTATCTTTAGCGCTTTCTAATCACAAGCTTCTCGAAATTTTTGCATAAGTAATTGACTAAGGATATAGTATAGTTTATATTGCATGTCTTCCTATAATTGTAATTATTATCATTAAGATTATTATCGTGTTCGGCTTATATTAGAGTAAGGCTATTATTTATTTTCCGTACATTAGGTAAAATACATTAGGTATATGTTACACACATCACAATAGACCAGCCAAGCCAATGCGTTTAATAGGCGCGCATTGTGACTGTCACGTTGTCCGTTTTGATGAGGGCAGGCAGAGACCACTTCAGAAGTGTGCCCCGAACGGAGGCAGCGTTTCCACGTTGTATGTCAAGATCCAGAGGTTGTTTGAAAAAGGACGACGACCTGTTATCACCGGATGACAGGTTTAACAAGGCCCCGACTTTGCGGATCAGCTGCTTGGTCCGAACGCCAAGGGCACCCAGAGTTTCAAACGATGGCAAAATTCGTGGAATTAGCCGATTGATAAGTATTTTCTCAACTTGTTAGTCTCCGCAAGATGGGCTGCATAACCAGCTTCGGATGCGCCGGCACCGACCATAGAAAGAGCTAAGGTGTCGGTAACGGTTGCATCTTAAACCAGCATTCTGCCTCGCTCGAATGGTGTAAGTGTCACACCATGTGGACGTTTGCCGTCCTCCGCGCAGAGGCCTGGGGGTTCAAGAATGCACGGACGACCGCACGACCTAAGGGCTCTACTAAAGGTTTTATTACTAGCGGCAGGTCTCGAGCGTCGTCCTGCACTAATAATGCACGATAGTCCGTGATGTCCTAGTTTATCGACGGGGTGACCACATTGGCACCGATAAGGGCTAACTATGTCTGCCCCTAGTCGTAGGCCTACTGCTATGCGAATCGACTCGTCGTCAAGAAGGGTACCTATTGGGACCCTGGAAAGCCCGTGTAAACAGGCGCCTGAATTCTTGGCGGATACGGCGTTTCAGCGAGCTCTGGCTGTGTCGTCGGCAGCTTCGTTAAAGAGACGTTGTTGTACCTCATTTTGCAGAGAGGAAGTCCAGTCACGCTGGGATAGTACGTTTTCAGGCCTACCCCCACAGCGCGCCTCAAGGCTCCCTTGAAGATAGGCTAAGCGGTTTCTGAACTGGGCGACTGTTGCTGAATCTAAAAGAGGGATTGCCCTGTTTTCCGCGCTTAGCATTGACGAGACTATAGCAGGCCGGGCCAAGGTCAGTAAAGTTGGTACCCCGAGGCCCCCTTTAGAAACGGATGGCAATGCCTGTTCTCGCGCGCTAGGCGGTAGAGATGTATTCAGCAAGGACTCGAGGGTAAATAGTGTCAAGTCGTTGAGCTTTTGCTACTTGTCGGTTCGATTAGATAAATCGGCCCCTCAAAGAAGGTGGATTAGTCTTGAGAACGAGAAGAAGGACCTGAGTAAGAAAAGTCCCCGATGAGCTCCCAGAAGAGGAAGACGAGCGGCGGCATTTCCCAACCCTCCAACGCTCGACTGCTGCTGGGAGTCCTTTGGGGCAAACTGGCACACCCAGTAGCTCCAGATCGTCATTGACGGTTATCTTGCAGCCAGGCAGGAGGTTTCGGAGTGACTGTATTTCGGGGGCCTCAAGGGTAGGGCCAAAGAGGCATATCTCGCATTTGGCCGGATTTAACTCCAGCTCGGATGTAACACTGAAAGCCTGAGCCCGTTGAATATCTTTGGCTACTGTGCAATCGTTTCCTACTAAAAGACCATCGTCAAGGTACCAGAGGTTCAGCGGGCTCCTGAAAAATCCACCAGATCCTTGATACCCAGAACAGAGGTGGTGCTAAGGGATCCTCCTGCTGCAGTCCGGTGGCGGACGAAATCACATGTTCAGGCAGGACAAGATGGGAAGAGTGCCGATATGCCAGTTCGACATAGTTCAATAGATGAGGGACGTGGGATGCGACGTCCTTCATCAGGTGATCGCGTCGTATTCTGTTAAAAGCGTTTTTAAAATCGAGCTTTACAAAGACCCTAGAGGTTCGCGCGAGTCGAAAAAGGCACGGGCTGCGTGAGTGGCTACCTCGGATCCGCCCGGCGTCGCAAATTCCAATTGGTGTGCACCGGTTGCGTGAGAAATAGCGTCTTTGTTGTGGTTGCATCCGATCTTTGCGGCGAGCCTGCGTAGTGCAGACGAACACGCAATAGGACTGTTGCATATTGGATGGCCGCGAATAGAAGTTTGTATTAGCGCGCCATGATGGTGATGATCTCTGCCTGTTGGCCACAACCCGCCACTACACTGTTGGCCACAACCCGCCAGTACACTGTTATCCACAACCCGCCACTGCACTGTTCGCGCACTGTCACGTTGCCGGTCGCCGGCCGTATAAAAAGGGATGTGCGCCGCCATTTTATCAACCCTTGCTATCCCGAGCGTTCGGCGTAACGCATGCTTTGCAAGCCCTCAGTCCGACGGTGACCGGGACGTCCGACGGCGTGGCAGCGACAACGGCGTGACCGTGGCAGTGATACTGCCCTATGGTGGTGAGTGATCGTGGCTAGCGGGCGCAGGTAGATTTATATATATATATATATATATATTTAGTTGAGTAGCGTAGCGGCATTGTTAACTGTGTAGTCTGTGTGAGTTCTGGCGGCGAAACAGCTTCGCGCTAACTGCCGGGACATAGAGTAGTGAGCTAGGCTAGGCAATAATACGAAGAACTCTACGGTTCCTTTGGGCGCCACATATTGGCGCCCAACGTGGGGCACGACGTGTAGCAAAAGGCCCGGACGTATAAGTGATCGTAGCGACAGCCAGGACGGATGAGATAGACAGTCGTGTGATGGCGCTTCGGCGTTCAGTGTATGCGGCGGTGTCAAAACTGGACACCACCGTAAAAATGTTTTGTTATGAGGGCCAGGAGCCTCCGCGGTTCACGCAGTAGAATGAGGACCGTGTTAACAGCTGGCTGCTGAGAGCGAAGGAGCTCGAACGAAGGTTAGACGAATTAGACGAGCGTTTTGTGATCGAAATGGCTAGCACGCTCAGCGATGAGCAAATAGATCTAGAAACAGGTATATCTTCCGAATACGTAGATGCGTTGTGCCAAATCCGAGGGAGGCTAATGGGCTACAAACGACGTAGCACTCTAGCCGCCGCCATGCCGTCGAGCGCCCTGGACATGTCTGCACGATAGGCAAAGGCAGGAGCATCGTTATCGTCGAGATTACCGGAGCGCGTTGGCCCCGGTGGTCAAGAATCAAGTTCAGCGCTAGGCCCGATTGTAAATCGACAAGTCGCGGTTCAAGAAATCAACGCAACGGGCGGGGCGGCGCTCCCCGTTACCAAGCTAAGAAGATCAACGGTGGTGAGAGTTCTTTCATCCATTCAGTAAAGCCATCCGAGTCTCCATCCGCGAAAGGAACGGAAGTGGTTGCAGCAAGGGCAGCAGTGCATCTCGTAACCAAGGACGCGGAGTTCATGAAGATGCCATCGACGCAGTACCCCGCCTTCCAGCCGGGGCAGGGCTACGAAGAGCTTCCTGAGAATCGGGTGTTTGTTGCAGCGTGCGAACCCCCGCTAATAGACCCAGCGGGGTGTTCAAGCTTGCGCAAACTGACTCGAATCGTCGCCACCGTCGCCTAGGCTGGAAGGTGGTTCCATCGGCAGGATGAGAGTTGTCGACTCACGGCGGAAGAGCTCGCGTGGGCGAAGCAGAACTCGCTGCGTGAGGCCCGGCAGCCGTGTTTGGGGGAGGCCGTCGCGAGCACCTCTCGTGGCGAGCCGCCCGAAGACGCGGGCCTGGCCGAGTTCAATTTCGGACTGAAGCATCTACTGACCGAAAGGGTCATGAACGTGTCGCGAGGAGGTGAAATGAAGATTTGGGTCGCGATAGTCACATAGGCCGCGATCGGAACAGCTCATTTTGAAGGCGATGGCGCGCCGAGCATCTGCTGGATCTGACGATGGCTCTGCGGCGGCGGGGAGACACTATGTCGAGCCGTTCGCCTCGGGCGCCGTCGATAGTACTGCTGGAAGAAGGAATACCACGGGCATTTTGGCACCTAAGTCGTGTGGAGTGCCGCGGGCGCCGTCGTAGTATTATTGAAGAAAGGAGTACCACGATAATTTTGGCAAGTCGTGTGGAGAAGCCGCCGGCGACCAAGGACGACATGAAGCGTGCCTGCCGGGTGCACCTCGGTGGGGGCCGCTACGTCAAGAGAGCTGGACGCCTGTTGGGGATTTGTTGTGAGCCAACGTTGAATTCGCATGGTGCCACATAATAAATGTTAAACATAGCGAATGTAACATAGGTATTTTGAGAGGCTACCGCAGCCCTCAAAAAGGGGGAGAACTGTTGCATATTGGATGGCCGCGAATAGAAGTTTGTATCCACAACCCGCCACTGCACTGTTGCGCACTGTCACGGTGCCGGTCGCCGGCCGTATAAAAAGGGATGCGCGCAATTTTCTCAACCCCTTGCTATCCCGAGCGTTCGGCGTAACGCGTGCTCTGCAAACCCTCAGTCCCGGCGGCGACCGGGACGTCCGACGGCGTGGCAGCGACAACGGCGTGAGCGTGGCAGTGATACTGCCCTAGGGTGGTGAGTGATCGTGGCTAGCGGGCGCAGGTAGATTATATATATATATTATATATATATATATATATATATAGTTAAGTAGCGTAGCGGCATGTTAACTGTGTAGTCTGTGTGAGATCTGGCGGCGAAACAGCTTCGCGCTAACCGCCGGGACATAGAGTAGTGAGCTATGCTAGGCAATAATACGAAGAGAGGCGGCGCTGCCGTATTGCTCTCTGTCGTATCGTGAAATATAATAAATAAGAATCAGTGAGTGTAAGAACCCGCGCATATTCGTCTGTCTTCATTCTACGATTCCGTTGGCAACAAGGGACGTACCGATCCGTCCTTTTCTGAAGAGCAAAAAGTCTTGCGCCAATTATCAAGGGTCGGGGGGATGGAGGAGGGGTGCCCCCAAAGAAGGATGTTTTCAACCTTTGCCAACGCGGAGAGTAGGCTGGCGGCGACGCCTTCGATGGACGGGGAAAGAAGGTCCATTAACAACCGGAATCTCAAAATCTAGCCCTGCGGCAGAGCTCTTGGAGAAGTTCTTAATCACGAGAGCAATCGCGGAAATTATTGCGGATGATGACTGAGAAAGAGAGAACGCATCGTTGCGTGCGCGGGGGAGGCGAAGCTCTACGGGGGCAAAGGAGAAAATACCGTACCATGTTTCAACGTCGTTATCAGATAAGACTGCTGAGAGTACACGGGTAACTCGGCCACTTGCCTTCGAACTGACACTGGTACAATTCGGATCAGCCTGATTCTCTCCATAACTGCTTTGAATGTCCTCTAAATTGCGCCGGTTGCAAACGAGGGGGCACAGAGGTAGTCGGTATGAAAAAGGGAAGCCTCAGGCGGTGGGATGCTTGGCTGATATATGCCTTGTTAGGCCCACGCCGCGTGAATCGCCCGTTGCATAGTGGACACTTAGTGGTAGATGGAGTGGCGTGTGACGCTGCTACGTCTTGAGCTGAGCGATGCAATCGTACGACGATAGTACGACGAATTGTACAATCATTCACGATTGTACGATTCGTCGTAGATTTTCTACTAGCGGAAGCAGCTGTAACAGCGGCCCCAAAAAGCTCTGATATGCCCTTGAAATTTAGCCGATAAGTCTGCGCTCAAGCCTGAAAGAATCCGGGACAGTCCAAGGAGGCGCCTAGGGGCCGAGCACAGCCTGGGGTGCTTTAATGTGCGCTTGACGAGTGCTTTGATTGGCGATGCCTTTACAACGGGCGTCCGCCGGCGAGACGGCCCTATCGAACTTCGCCTTTCCTTGTGGGAATTGATATGGGAGCCGGGAGAGTAGCAGTGCGGGGTAGGGTAGGGTCTTCGTGTGATTGAGAGATCAGGGACAACGCTGGCGTAAAAAAGGTTGTTTTGAAGCCTGAATTTGTTGTCTACAGACATGGCTGTTACGGGGACATGCCAGTAATCTCGGCTGCCGGATGTAGCATCTTCACCTGTTGCAGTGTCTGGACTTTGAGTATTAATTCGGTTTCTTTCTCGGAGGTAAGCCAAGCGAGGACATGCAGATGAACCCGCCACGTGAGCACTACGACAGTTCACACATCTTGCTGAATTGGGGCAGCTTGCTGCTAAATGTCGGGAGTGCCGCACTTCTTGCATATCTGGACCATGGAGCACCTGTCAAGCGAAGTGTCCCGGTAACTCCGGTTGTCTCCGAGTGGTGATACCTCGCGTAGTATTTCCGCTTCGGTTATTGATACTGGAAACTCCGTGTAGCTTGACTTTAAAGACCGATAGGTAAGGTACCTAAATAGTATTGCTTAGCATTTGTTTGAATAATGTCATAGAAGAGGTTGCGCGCACATCTGGGGGAGCTCGTTCCAATAGTGGCACCGAGATTGACATTGAGAAACGAGATGGTTACATGAAACTGCAGTCAAGATGAGAAGTTGTGTGTGTGATCTCTTGTGTTTATGATGGATGTCGAATGGGAAAGATTTAGCAGGTTGGGACGGAGTCCCATTAAGATTCCTTCGACCTCAGTTACGACAGACATATCTATTGCAGAGGATAAGGCAGAATCGACATCTCTACGTATTTATAAGCATGGATTTCCATG
>QVRM01000509.1:0-145750 GCA_003439945.1 Dermanyssus gallinae
GTAGTTGCCCAGTTGGACGTTCGGGAGCTTATTTGTCTGTAGGTTCTTTTCAGATCTGTTCACTTCAGTGTGGCAATGGTGAGCGCTCTTCAAAGGTCCTTTATCAACTATCGATTGGAAGAACCCGGCCCCTCCTCGAACCGTTTTAAAGGCAAAAAGACGGAAATCGTGGAGTAGCTGATGGACGCGTATTTCCGACGTTTACTTGCCTTAGCCATCCTGACTGCATAAACTGCTCGGGTAGTACCGCGACCGACCATAGAGAAGGGGGGTGGGACAAAGAGTCGGCTACAGTTACATTCTAAACAGGCATCCTACCTTTTTCGAAAAACGAAGTAAGGGTCGTTTCTCGTCTGGTCTTCTGCTGCATGATCGTCACATAGACTCGGAAGTTCGAAGATGCAGGGAAACCTGACAGATCTGAGTGCACGGGCTAGCGTGGGTGTCGTTACGAGCATTGCGCCTGTCTCAGCGTCCAGGTCTCGTTCTGTATAAATAAAAAATCTACATGTGTTAGAGTTACTTGGGCTAACGCTCGGAGAGATCGGTTCCAGGTTAAGGGAGTATGCGCGGGTGCACGTGTGACCCCTCAATTTTTTTATCTGTCCTTCTGCTTCTGTCTCAATATTTGAAGCAAATCGCATATATATATATATATATATATATATACGGATATTTTAACCTCCGTTAGCTTTCCATATAAACGTCGAAAATAATTGTTAAGTTGTGTGTGAATGGCGACTGTTATTAGAATACTGTATGATTAATTTTAGTTGATTTAACGGCATTGGTGATTGCAACTGTCTCCGGACCGACCAGTCAACGCCCTGGACCTAACCGATCTGGGGTCCCAGCCAGGATGCCTGCTTCCTTGTCTAGGATAGGCAAATTGAGCTGAGAGCACCAACGCATGAAGCAGAGTTCCCTCCGAGAGGACCGTCCCTATCTTCGCAGCGGTAAGCTCCGCAAGACCCACACCCCTATACTGATAGGCGAGTCCAGCTACCAGAAAGCGCGTGCGTATACGCTGGGACGTAACGCGGAATTGCGAGGTGACTGACTCCGATCGTAGGATAGCGGTGGCCCGTGTTTGGTTCGTGACAGCAAGTTGGGGGGGGGGGGTGGCTTCTGTTGTTCTGTCTCTTCGGACCGGCGCACTCGCGTTTGTCCAGTGTTCACACCACGGCAGCGGTGGCGGGAGTGTTAGTAAATCTCTCTTTTGAGTTCGACTTGCCATAACCGCGATGGTGCCACATATTATTTTTTTATTATATTGTTATACCGCAAGTTTTAAAGGTTCAAAACGCCACAGCCCTTGGCCCTCTCTACTTAGATAGGATCTGGCGATCCTGACTAACTACGTGATTTATTGCGCTTGAGCGCTTTAGTCTGAATATAAACGACACTACCGCATGATCGCTGTTTGCTTGGCTGCCGCAGATCTCGCCGTAACAGCCTAGGTAAAAGCTGTTCTGGCTTAAATAAGTTAGTGTATGCAGACGAATATGTCCACGTATCTAAACGTCTACGTTCATTTTATGTGAATTTACATGAACATGTTCAATTTTTGCCGCCTTCTGTGATTTAACCGACCGCTGTTATTTACCGCTCGTGGCTGTAACGTTTGCTCTCAATGTGACGTTAGCTGAAGCACTCAATGTGACGTTAGCTGAAGCAGTTCTGCACACCACTACACAGCTGGGAACGACAGAATACGAAGTACGTCGCGCAAGAGCTCCCTTACCCGGGAGAAGCTTGTCTCTTGGTGTTTGCATTGCCGCTGTGTCTAGTTCGGCCGTTCTGCACTGTACTGACAGTTGTTAGCGTAGTTGCCTATTTTGGCGTGCGCCGCATATATGACCGGTGTGTGCGTGAGTTGACCAGCGAGTCCAACGAACCTTGCTGATTATTGCTTGTTGTTTGGGTGCAGCGCATACAGTCGGTCCTGCGAACGCAGTCTCTCACGCGCCAGTTGCACCTGGCTGTCTCTGCAGGAGAATGCATAACAGCCTGCCGAGATGCAAATTCAGTCGACACAACACTACTCCGAATTAGCAGGAAGGAACGTCCGCCTAATCAATCTAAACTAAAAGTAACTTACTCCTTTCATCGCGGACTGTTCTAAGAAACGTTTTCTTAAGCAAACCTGAGAAGTCATTATTCAGGCTCGTACTGACAATATATATATATATATATATATATATATATTCACATTGCGTACTAACTATTCGTACACCTCTTAATATTGCCTTCGTTGTTCTTGTTGTTTGTGTTGTCGTTGTCTGTGCGCTTGTAGACTGTGTTGTTTGTGTTTATCTTTCGGTGTTCCTTGGTGCTACCATTTCTACTAGGCCCGTTCACTATTTTTCATAACTGTAGCCCTCGCGTCAGAAGTCGAAACATGTTGCCTGACTCGCTCTCCATTGACTCTATCGAACAAGCTCGAGCTCAAACAAGAAGACATCGGCAGCAGCAGCAGCAGTGACTCGTTAGTGGAAGAGTAGAGGTTTCCTTTGCCAGAAAGGGTACGGCCCGAAAGGAAAGGGATAAGCGTTGTTCCCTTTCCGAGAAATGAGGATGCGGCGAAAATCTGAGCACCCCCGTCAGATGTTCGCAGAGAGGGACCGCAGAGAAATGTGTTTGCGCCGGGCGTTTGCTGTGCGCAAAGCCGGCCTACGAGCTTCGATGTGACTTACCGGCAGCAGCAACATGCGTGCAGCATATTGTTCACGCAGATTCTAGCGCAGAAAAACCAGTATCAGCCAATACAATTGGTGAGACCGTTTCAGTAAAAATCGTCTACGTGCGACGGTTGCTTGAAAACTACCGCGAAACCACCGCTTGATATAGTTACATAGCTAAACACTAAACGAATGGCATGTACATGAAGTAATTCTATCTTCTGCAAAAGGATTTACGTGTTTGACGTTGTTCCGCAAGATTATCGATGAAATCAATTTTGTCGTCTGTATCTGCGAGCATCATTGTAAGTGGCGTCTTTGACATGGGCTGCGATACGACGATTTAAATCAAAAGCGGCACCTGACACCTGCCTTGTGCTTCCTACCCCTCAAGGAGGAAGACGAAGAAGAAAGGCAATGCGGCCTTTCTCCGTGTGGTGGAAACTAGAGCAGGATCATTGATTCTCAATAGGGCGGACGACTTGAAGCTGTTGGCGGGAATCGCATCACGTGTACGACACTTGGATACAATCCTGTTATATGTTGTGTCTATTGCTTCCTCCGGATATTCGCTTGGTCAAGCAATGAGTGACAACATTCAGTTACCGTTTTGCTTTCTACCGCTAGGTGGCTAGAATGTGAGCCTCGCCAAGGGAGAGTAAAGTCATCATTCTGTTGCTGTGCACAGTTTAGGAGTGAAACTACACGTGGTACACAACACGTGGAAATATACTCGACAGAGAAACTCTGCCAAAGCAGATACGTAGCCCTGCATCTTGACATGCGGCTATTGATTTTGTTCCCTTCATTAATACTAAGTGAGCCTAATCCTGCCTACGCCTTGACCGCGACGATCAGGGCGTTCGCTGTCGTCGTTGCCGTTGGCGAGGTGGTCGAGGTGGTTGAGGAGAAGGTGGCGGTGGTAGTGGTGGTGATAGTGATGTCGGTGAATGTGGTTGAGGTAGTGGATCATTAACTGAGCCTAGTTGTGGCCCAAGCGAAGCGAGAGCAAGAACAGGGTTGACAATGACTGACGACTATCCTTGGGTCACGGCCTCAGGTCTCGCCGATGACCGCCGACTCGAAGTCGTCGTGGTCGCGAACCGCCCAGACAGTAGCGGAGGCGGCAGTCCTTTGCTGTTGGGAGCCGACGCACTCGGCCTCGGCAATCAGAGCGATGGCGACCACCACAGCGTCCGACCGGCGGCGTCCCTCGACGAGGACCTGTTCCGCTATAACGCGATCGTCACCACCGTTCTCGTGGCGGCGTACAGCCTCATCTTCGTGTTCGGCCTCGTGGGCAACTGCTTCGTACTGGGCGTCGTGTTTCGCACGCCCCGCATGCGCACCACGACAAACTACCTACTCGTCAACCTGGCTGTCGCCGATATCCTTGTGCTGCTCGTCTGTGTGCCGGCCAATCTTATCGCCAACATACTACTACGTAAGTGCTTACCCAGGACCGCGTTACTAGTGCTTGCTCCTAACCCACCTACCCCCCCCAACCCCCCAGGCCAAAGCTAAGAACCTCTACTTAAGTGCTAACCATCATCAGTCGAGCCCGGTGGCGTGGTGGCATGCGTCTCCGCCTCGCGACCGGAGGAGACACATAGATGCGCGGGTTCGAGCCCCACCGTTGCACATTTGCATTTATGGGGGTCCGTCTATAAAGCCATGCGGAAAGCAGTCCCATGCACGTTAAATCTTGGCTGAGAGTCAGCCCCGAAAGGATATTTTTTTTAACCAACAGCCGAGCTAACAGAGTTTCTACAGAGGTTCCAGCACAGGACTGAGCTACCCGCTTGCGCGAGGGTTCCAATTTAAGGCTGAGCTAACGAAAGGGGCGCCGTTGGACCCCTGCTGCTAGGTTCGATGTCTGCCGATACTGCCGATCGGCATGAATGAACGTTGGGTCTAACACAGAACTCCTACTCGAGCTCGGCAATTGAAGCTCGGTACAAGTACGCTCGAATCATTTCAGACTTAACTTAATTGATTTACACGCGGCCGCGAAGCATTAGCTGGAGTCTTGTTAAGCTCGCGACGTAAGACGCGAACGCGATCTGACGGGTCGAAGTCGTAACTGGGCGGATTGTTATAGCAATAGCAAGGTAATATAGACACATGTTATTCGCACTGTATGTATAACGATAGACTAAAACAGTACCCTTTAGTTCGGCTTACGGTCTTACGCGGTCATCAAACACAGAAATGCCTGGAAGCGATATAGCACATTCCAGTGGATACAAACATGTAAGGTAAGGAGAGGTTGTATAATAATAAAATAATAATAATAACTTCTTAGCGGCACAAGATAACTTCAGTGGGGGTTGGCTTAAGGCCTTACCCTCGCCTCAGCTCGGCACCATGCTGGATCCCAACCATTTCCGCATGATGTCAGCACTTAGAATCGGCGCCCCCGTCTGCGAGCCGTTTCAGTGCAAACTGTGTGGAGAGACGGTAGATTCCAGTGGCCTACACCCATTGAGTTGCCCGAAGAGTGCCGGTAGATCCTCCAGACATGCTGAATTAAACAAGGTCATTATAAGGTCTCTTAGGAAAGCCGGTATACCATCTACACTTGAACCGAGAGGTTTAGTGCCCGCTGGCGAAGAAAGACCTGATGGGGTGACCATTGCATTATGGTCTCATGGGAAGTCCCTTGCTTGGGATGCAACGGTTTCGTGCACTACCGCGGCTTCCTATTTACACCACAGCTCAGTTGAGCCGGGGTGGGTGGCAAAGCATGCGGAAGCCAGAAAACGCGTTAAATACACTGGACTGGAAACAAGATATACTTTCGTGCCTATTGCCATGGAGACGCTAGGACCAATCAGCAAGGGAACCGAAGCATTTCTCAAAGATTTGAGTAAGCGAATTCAGGAGGTCACAGGCGACCAAAGAGAGGGTCAACTCTTGAGGCAAGCGTTGTCTTTGCCCGTTTGCAGAGGAAACGCGGCATCTATTTTAGGCGCCATGGAGTGAAATAATTATTTAAAGAATTTGCAATAATACGTTCAGACCTCACACTTGTAACATTATTTAACATGTAATAAATAATAATAAGAATAAATGCATTAAAAAATAATAATAATAATAATAATAATAATAATAATAATAATAATAATAATAATAATAATAATACGGGGCAAACCTTACGGCCCTAAAAAAGAAGGACGGCTCAATCAGACCCATAGCATGTGGCCTCACCATCCGCAGGCTTGTGGCAAAGGTGGCTATTGCCATTAGTAAAACTTCTATAATGAAAGCTTTAGGACCGAGGCAAGTAGGGGTCTCTATAAAAGGAGGCGCGGAAGCAGCCGTTCACGCTGTACGAGCATATATCGAAACAGACGGCACTGTGCGGGTTTTAGTCAAGCTAGACTTTAGCAACGCTTTTAACACAATACGACGCGACGTAATATTAGAAGAAGTAAGACTTCAAGTACGAGAACTCCTGCCGCTAGTATGGCAAAGCTACAGGGATCCATCCCTTCTATCCTGGTGCGATAAAGAACCACTTAAATCAACAAATGGAGTGCAACAAGGAGATCCACTGGGCCCGGCCCTGTTTAGCCTAGGAATCTCCATATTAGTGGCACAAATGAGAAGCCCGCTAAACATCTGGTACCTGGATGATGGTACATTAGGAGGGCCGGCAGAAGTGGTGGCCGCTGACTTACTCAAGGTGTTGCAGTTTGCGAGTGAAGGGGGGACAGTTCTCAATCTTTCCAAATGCGAAGTAATAACGGTTGGGTCCACAAAGTATTTTCAAGACCTTAGGAGACAAACGCCGCGCGTTGCTACAGACGCGACCTCGTCTGTTGGCTATGCACTCACAAGCGGCACTATGCCTTTGGAGGTATAGTTTAGGTTCCCCTAAATTCAACTACACACTACGCACTTCACCGACAAGCCAATGTCCCGACGCCCTGCAATCGTATAGCGACTCTACGAGGGACATATTGAGCGAAGTTCTTAACATTGACTTCACGGACAGTACGTGGCGAAGAGCAAGTCTCCCCATAAGAGAAGGTGGACTGAGTATTCGATCAGCAACCGAATTGGCCCCCATATGTTACGCAGCGTCATTAATAGAATTTGGCCAGCTGGCTGAGACGCTAGTTGACCCGAGTGCTCACCACCGGTTGTACATAGCTAAGCAGAAGGCACAAACACTGGTCAAACTGAGATTGGATCCAGGCCCTTGGGAAAAACATACAACGCAGAGAGTGCTCGACAACTACAGATACAAAGTCATGGCCCGTGAGATCATCGAAAGCCTTGACTCTCCCACAGAGAAAGCGGTCTTCTTGGCCGCACGAGACACCCTCAGCGGCGGATTTCTCAGGGCTCTTCCGTCACCGCAGCTCGGCACCATGCTGGACAACATCTCATTCCGCATGGTGTCGGCTCTAAGAATCGGCGGGCAAATATGCGAACCTCACATTTGTAAGGCCTGTGGAAAAGCAGTGGAGAAGGATGGCCTCCACCCATTGAGCTGCATCAAGAGCATCAAGGTCGGGCCCCTAGGCCCACCGAAATAAACTCAATAATTCAAAGAGCTCTCCGGAAAGCGGGAATACCTAGCATGCTGGAACCCAGACTAGGACTACATGACGATAAAAGGCCTGACGGTGTGACCATTCCGCCGTGGGAAAAAGGCAAATGTCTGGTTTTGGATGCGACCGTATCCTGCACGGCCGCACCGTCTTATTTATGCCACAGCGCGACGGAGGCGGGATGGGATAATAATAATAATAATAATAATAATAATAATAATAATAATAATAATAATTATTATTATATTTTTTTTTGAAACAAGGGTTTATTTTATCAATATGCACATGTATCACAATTATCAATATATTACTTATATAATATCTACAATATTGCTTATATTATTCTTATTGCTTGAGTGTCGGTGACTACTCAACATCATCTTGGCGTTGCCTCTCTGTAATTCTAATGACACTCTCTGTCGGTGGAAAGCGGTCGATCTTGGCTCCGCTGTGGCCTCGAAGAGCTTCTTCCCAAGCTCCTTTGTCAGTTTGAGTGCATCCTTGCCCCAAACGCCAGATGACTCGAGGCCGAACGCCATTACAACGTGGTCCTCAAGGAGATGCGCGTATAGGCGCCGTTTGTGCATCTCCCGTTGGTGGATAATGTTGCCGACGCCCGCGTTGGCTAGTGCACGATAGCCGAGAGCGTACGTGTCGGAGACGGTGACGTCCCATGCCAGCGGCCGATTGCGGTCCCAGTCTCGGCTGGTAAGGCCGTCCAGTCGACGCTTGTCGTCGCTCTGTAGTCCACCAGGCTCCAGTGTGACGCGGTAGCCGGCTTGTCTGAAAGCGCGCCCGAGGATGTCATTAATGGCATCGTGGCGGCCCTGCGTAAGCCCAGCCAGCTTAGTGCAACTAAGTCGGTGCAGGCCACGTTCATCCACCGTTCCACCACACGGGCATGCCTCTGTCTCAAACATGGCAATGCCAAGTCTGAGGCCACTGGCGGCACGGAAGTGGTCATCAGCCAGCTTACTGCCGACTAGCTCGGACGGAAACACGTCAAGCCACGCTCCGGCAGCGTCGGATGAAACCGCTTTCAGTCTAATGCCGTCTATATCTAACTCACAGGCAGACAGAAGAGTTAAGTGGGTAGCCTGAGTGGCGATTTGGTCCCACCCCTTCTGCCTAGCGACCTGTTCCTCAGATGGACGACCAGACTGACGCGCATCCCAGATCCGAGCGGCGTCTTGTTGGTGGCTGATGAGTCCGCCAGCAGTAGCGGCCACTGCAGAGGCGCAGCTGTGCGACGAAGCAAGGAAAGCGGGTAAGGCAAGGTCCGTGGCCGCACGACTGCCCATTCCACCCAGCCGGACCGGTAAGCTTGCCTGCGTCCATGCCTTATCATCAAGCGTTAGGTCAATGATGTTTTCCAAGGCTCTCCTCACCTGGTCGTCGAGGTTCAGAGTTTCTGACGGTAGAAGGAAGACAGGTGAGGTCCGTAGTACATACAGGACCTTTTGCACTCCCATTGCGTGCCGGAGCAGGAAGTAGGCTTGATGTCTACCGAGATGGCCCAGTCTCTGGTAAAGCCGGGAAAGTTGTTCTCCCTTCTCGGCTAGTATCGGACCGATCATGTCGGGAAACACCGCCGTACCCAGCAGGTCCAAATCACATCGATCCTTTACAAGGATGCCCGGGAGGTTGCTGTTAAATTCAGCGATCACCTGCTGTCTCTCTTCGTTCTCAAAACCCTGTAGAAATAGCTCGCAATTAGACGGGTTAAGCTGCAGCCCGCTCCATTGCTCGAACGCTCGGAGATCCTTGATGTCTCTGAGTAACGCCGAAGGATCGTTGTCCAGAAGGGTCCCATCGTCGAGGTAAAACAAAGGGACCTTGGATGCCACCTGCTTGACGTACTGATGCAGAAGCAGGCTAAATGCAAGAGGAGCCGCTACGTCTCCCTGCTGACAACCGGCTGATGACCTAATTTCAACCTCACCAAACATTAGGGGAGTCGGTTTGCTATATGCCTGGTGCATCATTGGATAGAGGGCCGGGGCGTGCTTGGAAATCTCTGTCAAGAGGTGTCCTCGTTTGTTTAAGTTAAACGCATTTTTAAAATCTAATTTTAGGAGGCAGCATTTTTCGTTGTGTTCGAGAAAGGTGCGAGCTGTGTGAGCAATTATTTCTGCACCATTTTGAGTGGCGTATCCCATCTGTCGTGGCTGCAGGTAGCTTTTCACATTGACCTGGGGAAGCAGGGTCTTTGTGGCCAATCTTCGCAGAGTGCAGCCGACGGCTATGGGTCGGTAACCTCCGGTTTTCTTTTTCAGAGCGATAAGCCACCCTCCATATATCACGTTTCTCACAGCCTCCGGAACTTGCCCGTTACGTATGATGTCGCATACTTTGGCGAGTGTTTCCAGTACATCGTTGTGGTCTTCGTTAGCAGGGAGAAGGCATTTTAGATGGTCAGGCGTGACGCCGTCGAGGCCTCCCGCCGCACCGGATGGAAAGGAGCGAAGTGCCTTGGCAACATCCTCGCCTGAGCACGACCCGACCGCTGGCAAGCCGAAGGGGGACGGTGGCACCACGTCCCCTGCAGGAGCAGGAGGATGTTTTGCCACCATCTCATTAATCGACTCCTCCGTTACGGGCGCAATCGTGTCATCGGAAGACAAGATCCTAATGGCGCTCCGCACATTAAAATCCATGGAAAGCTTGTGAGCAGTGATCTGAGCTCGAGCTTTATCCGTCAATATACGTTTGCCTCGACCCTCAGCTTCCACGCAAGTGAGAGCGGCACCCTCGAAAAGGGCCACCTTTTCTTTGACTACGCTGGCCAAGCTATGGCCTCCCTGGGTTTCTTTTTCGACGTGGAGGACTTTTGGGGCGAGGGTGAGCAGCGCGGTCCAGCTCGCTTCGTCATTCTTTTTCACGACGTCTTTAAGCAGACGGTGGAAGAGTCCGCGCAAGGGTATTCTCGCTCCCTTTGGGATCCTGCGCAGCACCTTGCGTGTCATCTTGGCGTTGGCGAGTAGCTTGTGAAGAGAAAGGGGAGAAGAGGGCGGCAGGTGATCATCAGGTGTCGGGCCTCCGTTCACTGGAGGCTGGCTGGCGGGGCGAGGAGAGGGTTCCACTAGTGAAGCGTGCGGAGAAGGCAGCGGCTGTGAGACGCTGCTAAGAGTGGCAGCGGCCTGTTGAAGCACTGCTGGCCCACTAGACTCAGCTATCTTTTTCTTATGAGTCCTTCCTGCGTGAATCTGCACACCCCTCTTTGTAGGAAAGCACATCGAACACCACGGGCATTGAAACTCATTAGCCATTGCTGTTGCCTCTCCTTTGAAACGGAGCAGTTGCTGGCTTTGCTACGGCTGTCCACTTCTCATGCCTTGCGGTTTTAAGTGAAAATCCCGTTTTTATTGTCGGCGCGGTGAGTTTTTGAATGTTCCAAACTCAAAATGTTGATTGGGCAGCCGTTAGAATTCGAATTTAAATGGCAGCGGCATGCCGCTCGGAGCCTCCGGGCCGTTATGCTGGTGGTTTCGATTTGCTTCATCGTGTCATAGTTAGAACTTCTCAGCGTCTTAGCCGCTGGCTTCTCCGTCGAACGGCCACACACAGTACACCAAAATGATCACTGAGTTACACTCATCACTCTGGTATGTCACTTGCTGGGTTTACCGTCCTGCACACACACGGTTAGGTGTGTTCCCTCGGAGCTCCATACGCACACGTCCGCACTCCTTGGCGCCAATAATAATAATAATAATAATAATAATAATAATAATAATAATAATAATAATAATAATAAAATAATAATAATAATAATAATAATAATAATAATAATTGAACCAAGAGGTTTAGTGTCTGCTGGCGAAGAAAGACCTGATGGGGTGACCATAGCATTATGGTCACATGGAAAGTCCCTAGCCTGGGATGCAACGGTTTCATGCACAACCGCGGCTTCCTATTTACATCACAGCTTCGTTGAGCCGGGTGGGTAGCAAAGCACGCGGACGTCAGAAAACGGGTTAAATATGCTGGACTGGAAACAAGATATATTTTTGTGCCTATTGCCATGGAGACACTAGGAGCAATCAGCAACGGAAGCGAAGCATTTCTCAAAGATTTAAGTAAGCGAATTCAGAAGGTCGCAAACGATCGAAGAGAGGGTCAATTTTTGAGGCAAGCGTTGTCCTTGGCCGTTTGCAGAGGGAACGCGGCATCTATTTTAGGCGCCATGGAGTGAACTATTTATTTAAAAAACTTTGCAATAATACGTTCAGACCTCACAACTGTAACATTGTTTAAATAATAATAATAATACTAATAATAATAATAATAATAATAATATAATAATAATAATAATAATAATAATAATAATAATAATAGAAATTGAACTAAATTGAACTAAATTGTATGTTTAATATCGTACCCAGTTCATGTGACTATGGCTTTTCCATGCATCAAAAAGATTATTTAGTGGACTATTTTTAAATCAACGGGACCTCACAAACCAACAACAAATGATAGAAACAATAAAAACTATTAAAAAGCTAAATATATAGCAGCACGCCAACATATATATATATATATATATATATATATGACGAATGACATTTTAGAAACTCCACATACTTCTTCTCGTTTTTTTTTTGATGTGCAGGCTGTCTGTGGTTAGAGCATAGGGAAATACAGCATCTATATATATATATATATATATATTTATATATATATCTTTCGTGTTCTACTAGAGGTGTATTTCCCTATCTTCTAACTACAGACAACCCGCACACCTTTGAGTGTAGATGCATTCCTGGGGGAAACGGGACACGTCGTTTTACGCTATGTAGTAGGTGATGTCGAAGTATGTGGAGTTTCTAATAATGCCAGTCGTTATATATATACATATATATATAGTGTTGCAAACGAAAAGCAATACGGGCGCCCGTCAACAGACCGAAAGAAGTATACATAGTAGATAAACAAAATTGCTTTTGTTGATATATGCGTTTTTGTCTTTCCTATGCCCTATCCAATATGAGTATTTGATAAGTCTACATACCCTGAAATTGGTCATCTGTAAATAGTGTTAATATATATATATATATATATATATATATATATATATATATGTAACCCAATTATTAAGAAAGACCGTTTTAAAAAATGTGGCTCCAGGACCCAATCACCTTTCAGTATATATATAAATCGTTTAGGCAGGAAACTTGAAACTTCGAAAATACACTTCTATTTAAAAAAGTACATTCATTAGATTTTGACTGCGTTGTATTATTGGCTGGTCTGGTAGAGCTAGGGATCACTGGACAGGAAACGGCGCCGAGCGGAGGCGCTTCAAAATTAAAATACCCAGATGTGGAAGCTTGAACTTTGGTTCTGCTAATGGAATCGGTTCGCCTAAACATGAGAGTGGACCGACTGGCGACCCCCCAACACAACAGCTATTCCAGACTGCAGGCTAGATAGATGAAAAGCCAGGATAAGGAAGTATGAAGCCTAAGCAAAAGTAATTATATCGTGTAGAAGTCCTTCGTCGAGCCCGGAACTGTAGTTGCTTGTATAATTTATAATTGTTTAGTTCAGACGTCTGTCGACCACTGATGTTGTCACCTAGTCAATATTTAGTCACTGCAATGTGTTGCGTACTTTTCTAAAAATATTCAGTAGGTCGTTTCCCTGCTATGTTTCCCGTGTTCGTTAATCGGATATTTGAGATGAAAATTTGTTGTTCTGTCGGTTTACGGCCCTCGTTTCGTCAACAATCCTGCGAAATGGCGAAATGCATCCTTTATTTTTTCCTTCGCCTTAGCACTAATAAATATACGTTTCCTTTACAAATTGCAGCTGGCCATTAAGACATGCAGTATATTTTGAATCACTTTTTTTCTGATATTATCAATTGTTTACCGGTGTACTTTAAATTATAAGTCAAACCGAGGTAGACCTAAATCGAGTGCATCTTGATGAGATTTAAGTGCCTAGAGTCGCTTCAAAAAACACAGGATAATTTATCTCGTTCCTACTCGAGATAAGAGCATATACAGGACAACAAAACTATACATGGCGGTCAATTTAGTCAAGTAAACTGACAAGTCCCAAGTTTCCAATTGTATTGCCATTGTTTGATCGTATCTTCCTTTTACTTCGGAGATGTAATTTGCAAAATATTATTTTAATTTTTTATACTAGTTGAGCATCACAAAGAAAGCTAAAAAATTGTGCCGATTGTGTAATTCATTTTGAAGATCGTGATGCTTCTTGCAGAAAATCTTTTGTCGTGCTCATTTTTAAGGCATTTGCGAATAGATATCATCGCGATAAATGGCTTAAGGCCGTGTCGACAAGCGCCCGAATTATTGAACATACATATATATATATATAGGCGTTATCCCGCTAAATGTCAAGCGGCAGTCTCTGGTACAGGCATGCGACAGCTCTAGTGGCCTCTGTCGAACGGTTGAGCGCCTTGCCGACGCATTGAATAAATTTGTGCGTCTTCGAGCAAGGTCTCCCTGGTTTCTAAAATGCTAGCGGGCGGGAATCGTGACGGTAGGTAATACTGGCGTATGTTCGGCACTTATTGGCCTCCAACATAGACGCATGACCAGCATGAGCTTTGAAGAGGCTAATGAGTTAGTAACTGTTGCATCCCATACCAGCATGCGACTCATTTCGAAGGACGTAAGTGTGAGTCCGTGTGGTGTCTCTGTATCATCCCTGCAGAAGCCTGGAGGCTCAAAAATGAAATTAAAACCACTAAATCTCACGGCTCGGCTGAATATTCCGTTAAGTGCTGCGGGTCGGGCTCGACGACCTGAGCTCAATGCACAAGAAAGATCATATTGTGCCTGTAGCCTTATACTATCGGCGCATTTACAATAAAGGAGGGGATACGCGAGCTGCTCCCAGGCATAGCCCCGCACTAATTATCACTAATCGAACAGTGTCATCATCTAGTAGAGTGCCTAATTACGACTTTTTACGGAGACCGCCCTTGGCCTGGCCGCCGGCAGTGGGGGCTCCGGGTGAGGATATGGAAAGCGAAGCCTGCAAGCCTGCGTCGGACGAGAAGCGTACGTTAAGGAGCACCTCAATTAAGTCGAAACAAGTGGTCCCCTAAGCATGTGAGTTATCCGGGCCGCCGAAAAACACGATCTCAGTAGGTATATTCCACGATAAGATCGCAACGATGGATGACGGCTGGCGGCTACCTTAATCTTCTTGCTTCACGCGTCTAAAGCTCCAGCCTCTGGGCAGAGAGAAACCCCGAAGTAAGGAACCATTATACAATAAGGTATAAAGGGGAATAAGCAATGAAATAGATATGGAAAATCACTTAATCCGCTGGCTCGTCAACAAGGCTTTCCTCAGTCAGCGAGAATCTTATCTATACATATATATATATATATATATATATATATATATATATGAGGGCGAATCGGCAAGTTCTACTGCTCTGAGATTTACCAAATTGCGTTTGGTTTCATTTATCTCTTGCCATAATGGTTTATCACCGAAACCTAATGCTTCGGCTAGGAAAACTGTTCTCACTCCTCCTAGCTCGTCGCACTTCAGCCCGATATGTTCGATGGATTCTTCTTCTACATGACACGCTCTACACCGAACGCTCTCAATTTCCGAGTATCTGGCCGCAGTCGGGTGTTGAGCATACCGGCCCTACAGTCAGCGAACAGCCCGGACGCTTGCGAGTTCGAATAAATAACATATTTTCGGCCGTATTCCTTTTTTGTTGCCTGTACAATTGCAAGGATGTCTTCCTTTCCATATCCTCTCTCCACCTTTCTTTGGCTGTTTTGCCAATTTTCTCCAATCTTCTACCATTTTTTATGTTTGGTATAAGCTTCCGGAGACTGGCGCCTGGAGCACCCTCCTGCCATAGGGCGATGTCCGGTAAGCCATGATCATCCTGAGAGCTCCGACCCGTTTATCCCGGTGTAGACGACTTTGGTTTGTTGCGGTTGTTAAACTGTTAGCAGAAGACCGTGGATTGCTTTACAGAATGATTGCTAGATATATAATTACACCATTGAGACCAAAGCCCAATCATCTTTGTGATGCTTCCAATTAGAGGCTCGATCGAAGAAACTCAGCCAAAGCAGACCCAGCACCAACTTTATTTTGACTGCTTTTTTCCACATGTCCGAGCAAACCGAGCAAGATGGCTTAGTGGCAAAAGCCTTTGTCTTGCATTCGGGAAGACTGGGTTCGAGACCCAAACCACTCTTAAATTGGTTTGCATGGTTTCCAAGTTAGACAAGGAAATGCCGTACACGGGAAATACCTTACGGAAAATCTAAATAAATCTAAATATATATATATATATATATATATATATATATATATATTAAACAAATTTTTGTGTCTTATCATTGCTTATTTTGGACTATTTGATAAAAAAAATCGATTTCTACATTTCTCACTTCTGCAACCTCCCTATTCATTGTACTTGGCTCCGTACGACTTTCCCCTATTTCCACGAACCAAGAAAAATTTGAAGACACAACGTATCGAGAATGAGATGTAGAAAAAACGCAGGGCCGACTCAACTCGATTCCGAAAGACGTGTTTAAAAATAAGGTATGCCAAAAATGTGGCACAACCGCATTGCAATACATTGCAACTAAATTATATTTTTGATTTAATTATTTATATGTTTCAGAACTTTTTGATTCGCCACTGTATATATGAATATAGGAAAGTAAAAAAGTGCTTTTGAAAGTAAAAAAATGGGTTTCGAGCATAGAGTGACATTTTTGTATTCGTAGTTTGCATTGGATGATTCTAGCGCCTTAAGAGGATGTCTTTATCTCAAGCCAAGCTAGATGTAGGTGCCATCTACGTAAGTGTATCACGCATTTCCGAAACCGCCATTCCTAAAGAAGATATTTAACGTTGTGACTAAGCCTAGTCGTACGCTTCGTTATGTGCAGCCGTCATAGATGCGAAAAAGTCAACCTTTTGATTTGCCTTCTTTTTGCCTGTAGAACTGTGGTCATGAACGGTCTAACAAGAAGCTCGAACCTTATCTCATGCCTGCAGTGGTGAACAACGACGTTCGGACGAGTCAGTACATTGTCTTCATCTTTTTCCCTAATGCGCATTCTTGTGCTGGCCATTTCTGATTGACGATTGCCATCCGCGTTACTCGCACGAATACTGCTCACTTCAATCAGTATAACAGAGCTTGCTTCATCACTGGCAAGCTCACAATGCATCGTTTGCGCGTTTAAGTTTAAACAAAAATTTGAAGCTTGTGTTGAGTAAGCTCCCGGAGCCACTACTAAGCTACGACGCTTTGTAGTGAAGATGTTTGACTTTAGCATTGATGGCTACTCCCGGTACTTCTCGCCAGAAAGTAAAAGCAGAGCCGGTGGAGTGGCAATATTTGTTAAGAGCAAATATGCTTGTATAGCGAAATATAATAGCAGCAAAATATCAGTCATAATTAGACATATCAACAAAAGTCACAGCAGCGGCAATAAAAATGATCAACAATAATCACAGCAAAACAAAAAAGCGACAAAGATCAAAGACAATAGAAATTATCAATAAAAGTCTCGGCAAAACAGAATAGCAGTAAAATATTAACGACAATAGGAGTTATCAACCAACGTTATGGCGTATGCATGCCTTCAGGAACTCTAAATGTTGCCTATGAGCTGCCCTGTGACCGGCAACTTTGGACTCAATAGAAGGCCTGTTTCAGTCGGCAGCACCGACGTCCAATTGGACCCCATACAAAACTGGGTAGAAATGCCAGTAGCCCGTGCACACTGCAATCTCCACAAATGTAGCAGAGCTTTACAATCTCAAAATATTGATTGTCAACAAAAGTCATATACAGTCTCAATTAAAGTAGCGGAGTACGATCACCCTCGCCTCCTATGACAACAACAAGTAGCAAAAATCACAACGTATTCTGCAATGATAAAATGATTCCTAAATTCGGGTCTCATTGCCGACGCAATGGCGTCGTGGACGTCATAGACGACGGGGGTTACAAAACAAAAGGCTTCTATTATTGGACTAAGCATGACGTGGTGACGGCTATCACGATGGAAAGAATTGATCGGGCCGCATTAAAATGCCGTAATGATTGCTCTCTAGAACTCTCTCTTTCCTACTCATGCCCGCTCACTCCTGGTGGAGGTGGCGCGGGTGTCACATAAAGCGAGCAAACAAACAAGGTGTTTGTCACAGCTTAATAGTTCAACCATGTATCTCTAGTCTTAATCATAGACGTTACTATTCTATTTAATCTTGCCTTATCCTACTTTGCAAGTTCCAACTACTGTAATACCGTTTACACTTTACCCGCCTTCGCTAAAGAGTGGAGCTATGGCCGATACAACGTTTAGGGTATATTAATAAATATTCGAAGTTTAAAAAAAATTTGAAGCTTGTGTTGAGTAAGCTCCCGGAGCCACTACTAAGCTACGACGCTTTGGTCTTCACGGAAACATGGGTCCGCCAAAGCAAGATGTTTGACTTTAGCATTGATGGCTACTCCCGGTACTTCTCGCCAGGAAGTAAAAGCAGAGCCGGTGGAGTGGCAATATTTGTTAAGGGCAATTATGCTTGTATACAAGTACCTGTGTGTATGGAAAAACCGGATATATGTATAGTATCAACATTGATAAAGAACACAACTATTTAACTTGTAGGTATCTACCGATCACCGACGCATTGCACACTAAGATCATTCATTGAAAAGCTACCTGATATTTGCAAACTAGCGAGTCAGAGAACAAATTTATTCTCACCGATGCTAATATTAATATTGGCAAGACAACAGCAATAAGCCAAAAATATCTAAAGGCATTAGAAAAGGAGGGTTTTACATATTTGAAGACAGGAGCAACAAGGGACACGGGTAAATCTGTTACCACTATTGATCATGTACACGCCAAAGCCAGCAAACGTGTTATATTAGAAGCCGCAACGTCTCCTTTAGAGGAACTAGATCACCATGCGATCATCCTGGATGTAAATACATATACTTAAGCCATGGATTACAAGCCAAAATGGTTTTTAATTTTTGATCTAATTGATTACAAAAAAAATGGAATATTTATTCTAATTTTTGTGTTGGCCGCGGCCAAAACGCGCCAAGTGCCAGGAAGAGGCGGCTGATAGTTGCGTATGGCTGGAAGAGTTCTGTGATTGTTCCTGTTGTCGTTTTTGTGGTTATTTCTGCCGTCATCCTTACGAGCTGCCCCAGACGAATAAAGTTTCTCGCTGCACGACCATCTTCCCGCTCTAGCTGACCACGTGCAGACGCTTCGATGACACAACAACAACCTAAGCCATGAATTGCAAACAAAAAGGGTTTTGAAATTTTGATTTAATTGATTACAAAAAAAATCTGTTTTAAAATTTTTGATTTGATGGGATACAAACAAAATTGTTTTAAAGTTTTGATTTGATGGATTACAAACAACAAATGTTTTGAAGGTTTGTCCAACCGAGAGTTCATGCCGGTTTTTGCATCAAGCGAAAACGCGTGTTGTCCCGCAGCCAATCCTGGACAAGGTTGCTGATGTGGGCGGGACCGCCATGTTGTTAAAAGACATATTGTATTCAGTTGGACACTCTATCAATCCATGGTTTTTCCACACTTCGCAAAACATGTAAATACACTTTTTTGTTACGATTTCGTCTCTGTCAAAAAAGTGTGGGAGCACTGCGTTTCCTTCATTCCACACAACACTTAGGACGTGCACATTGGCAGGATGTTTGGTGTTATGCACGATTGGTACAGTCCCAGGGTCCTTTGCGAGCCACCGGTAACTTTTCGGGTTACGTTTTTGGTCAATGAATAAATATTTATTTGTCGGAGAAGATGTCCCGCCGTTTCGTGTCTCACTTGACTCATACTTGAGGATGAGATGGCAGCAAACCGGCAAAACCTTAAAAACGCAGGTTTGCACCATTTTGATCACGTTTAGCGTCCTCACTTCTTGTCGGCGATTGTGGATCTTTCTTCTAAGTGTTGCACCACCTAGCCCTGTCTCTGTAGCGTCGGGCATTATCGTAGACCGTTGCTCTTTTAAATCCAGTGATGTTGATTATTTTGGCTGGTCGATATCCGGCACGAAGCAATTAGATAACGGTTGCTCCTCGGTCATATTCTAGACTCAGGTTGCGCCGGCCGTTCATAATGACAACAAGTTTTTTTTCTATTGTGAGTGGGCTATCTGCTCACGCAAACCGAAATGAATTAACGCATTCCGCCTATGCAGGGTAGCCCGCCAAAATCTGTAAAACGTCTTGAAACTCGTTTGCGACACTCATAAACGCTGGATAATGTCCCGTGCTCAGCAAGTTTGGATTCAAGGAAGGCCATGGTTCATTTTGATTGGCCCTTGTTTAAGCTGGGTAGAAACAAGAAGTACGTGTAGAACGTGCGGCGAACGAAGCCCACACAGAGGAAGTCAATGATCGAAGGAAATAAATTGGCGACGGGGCCAGGAAGAGATGTGCGCGATGAGAGTGCCAGGGTGCTCTCAACTAACCAACAGAGTTTTATTAATATCGACAATATGAATTGTCATTAAAAGTCAAGACAAACCAAAATATTAACGGGGATAGGAATTATCAACAGAAATCATGGCAAGACTAGTACAGATGTGGCAATTATCACATGCAAGACCAAACCGAAGGTGAAAAGCACCGAAAATATCCGGATCTCCAATCTCTCGTCTGATTTGTTTAACTTTATTTTGCCATTGCGAGATGAAGGTGTCGAATGGTACTGTACTTTTCTTGTTTTTAAATTATTTATTTGTCTTCAATCTCAGCCGATTTATCTCAACAACTGGTGCACGGCCCGATATTAGGTAGACAAAGCGGCTCCTTACCCCTATTTACAGACAATGTACTCGTTTCATGTACATTGTGCAACACCTTCAAGGCAGACAAAGTTTGCCCGAGTGTGGTGTCCCCATACTCTGTCGAGATAATACATCAGATTTGGAACAATATATGTTGTCGGGATGTGCTTGTGTATTCGTTGCATCTCTATAGTTAGGGTAGTAGTATAATGATCTAATCCCCGTCTAGAAGACTGTGCTACGACTTCTTGTATGCCAATTGTCCTGATGTTAGCAAATGTGTGGTCTATCGTGGTGGAACTTTTACTCGTTTTGATTGTTGCTCATGTCTCTAAAAGTGCAAAACCTTCCTCTGCCAATGCTTTTAGATAGCTTTGGCTAGTTATTGTTGTCTTGCTGACATCAATATTGGCACCTGTGAAGGTAATTCCGTTTAGTAATTCACTAACTCTGCATGTGTTGCCTAGCTTATGAATGAAGTATCTCAGCGTGCAATAAATCTTGTTTAGAGGTCGGTAAATACTTATAAATTGGAGGATTGTGTTGCGACTACTGTGTGAATTGTCCCTAACCTTGGCGAGTATGTGCACACCATTGTAACATATTGTAACGATGTTGTGCTGTTACGCTGAATTACTGGGGATGGTAGCTCAGTCGGGCGGTTACTACGACACGAGGGACTTAGGTACGATGAATGACAACACGGAACGTAGGTCTGGCGTCAAGCGTAACCGGGCAGCGAATGGGTGTTGGCCATGCTGCTTCGGTCCATTTTATTCTCTCAAGGTACGCCGTAGCGTTCATGTAGTAACAATGTTAATTGATGTAATCGAATCTTCTCGAACATTCGGTACCGTAGCGTTCATGTAGTAATAATGTTAACTGATGTAATCGAATCCTCTCGAACATTCGGCAACGTAAGTTTCCACTCGTCCTCTTCGCTGATTGGTCGGTTCCACCACGCATTCTCATAACGTGCATTGTCTCTGGTGGTGCCGTCGCCGCGGGTCGGTCCGTAGGTCTGATGATGATGATGATGATGTGGCGCGACAGGTCGGCGGTGATGCACGTCGTCGCCAGGTAGCTGCGCGGTTTCATGTGGAGGCTGTTGACGGTTCCGAGTAAGACGAGATGCACGTCCGTTGATGTGCTCGGTTGACTGTGGTGTCGTCTCACCAGGTTGTTTACAGCAATGCTGGTGTAGCAGCCAGCGACGGCTCTTTGGTCGGTTGGGATGACTGGTCGGCTTTCTGGCGCCGTTGATCATCGACGGCGCCGGAATTGGCTGTTCTGTTGTGTTGTTGTTGTGTCTAACTCTGTTACACTGCCCCCCCCTCTGGACTGGCTCGTCTCGAGCCAAGCGTGTGTCTCGAGTTAGTGAGCATACAAAATCTCGTGTCCATGCCGGGGGTTGACGTTGGCGGCCGGGTCGGTTCTGTGGTGGTCGTTGGTTTGGAGGGGCTGGCTTAATGCGGGCGTAGGAGGTGGTCGGCTGGTCGACTAACTCGGACTGGTCATTGTGGTTGGACTGAATGTATGGCTTGACTCTTGATACGTGGACTATTTGTCGATTGCGCCGTGGTCCTGGGGTGTTGGCTGTTTCTGTCGGTTCCACTTCCACGGTCGTCGGGCTGGTTACACGGATGATTCTATATGGTCCGAAGTATCTTCTTTGTAGTTTGTCGGATTCTCCGACTCGTCGCACTGGAGTATAAACTAGCACTAGATCGTTTTCTTGAAACGATGGTTCACATCTCTTCTTGTCACAACGGTCCTTGTTTGCGGTCTTGGCACGGTCAGCTAATAATTTCGCTAGGTCTCTTGCTTCTTCTGCGTACAGGATAAGATGGTCGACGTAGTCATCTATTGAATGGTTGGCTAGGGTAGGTGGGGCAGGTAGTTGTGCATCGAATGTGGACAGGGCCTCACGCCCGTGCACCAGGTAGAATGGACTGAATTTGGTCGACTCGTTCGGTGCTGTGTTGTATGCGTGGACGACGAACGGCAGTTGCTCGTCCCAATTACGCTGTCTCTCCCCAACGTATTTGCTAAGCATGTCCAGTAGCGTTCTGTGTGAACGTTCTACTAACCCGTTGGTCTGTGGATGGTACGGTGATGTTAAGCGGTGTTCGATTTGTCCCCACTTGGTCACTTCGTTGAATAGAGAGGACGTGAAAGTTTTTCCTCGGTCACTGATAAGCACTCTCGGGGCACCATGCACTAGAATGATTTTGTTCACCAGAAACTTAGCCACCTCTGACGCTGAGCCGTTCGGCAGCGCTTCAGCGACTAAGTACTTGGTAAGGTGGCACACTGCGGTCACTATCACTCTGTTGCCGGAGGTTGTTTCGTTGAGTGAGACGAGGTCGATGCCGATGGTGTGGAACGGCTCAGCTGGTGTGGTCATGTGTTGTAGCAATCCACGTTCGGCGGTGTCGGTCTTTCGTTGTTGGCACGTTTCACAAGCACGCACGTAGCGGTCGGTGTCTTTGTAGGCGTTTGGCCAGTAGTATCTCTGTGTGATGCGGCCATATGTTTTCGCCAGGCCCATGTGGCCGCCTTCACTGTCTGAGTGTGCTGCCGCTAGTGCTTCTCGCCGGTACTTGCTTGGTAACACCAGGAGTAGTTCCTGGCCGTGATCGGCGAAGTTGTACTTATACAATACGCCGTCGATTGTCTTGAATGCGGTGGAGATGTTTGCTTGTTCACGTAGTTGCTGTAGCGTCGGGTCGGACTGTTGTTGGTGTGCGAGGTCGGTTATGTGTATGGACGATAGCTTCCTGAGTGGTTTGTGGTCGGTGTGGTGGTCGTCGGCTGGGAGTGGATATCGCGACAAACAGTCCGCGTCACGGTGCTTGCGGCCCTGTTTGTATATAATGTGGATGTCGTGTTCTTGAAGTTGTATCGCCCATCGTGCCAATCGCCCTGCTAAGTGCCGGCTCGTCATGAGCCAGCACAAAGCGTGATGGTCCGTTACCACGGTCACTGGTCGGCCATATGTATATTGTCGAAACTTCTTCAAGGCCCACACGATAGCCAGGCACTCCTGTTCGGTGGTCGAATAGTTTGTTTCCGCTTTCGACAGTGTGCGACTGCCGTACGCGATGACGCGCTCACCTTTAGGGTCGACTGGCTGGCTGAGGATGATGCCTAGGCCCTGGCCGGACGCGTCTGTTCGGACAGTGATAGGCTGGTTCGGGTCGAAGTGTCCCAGGAGCGGTGGCGACACTAGCTTCTTTTTGAGGACATTGAATGCGGTCTGTTGGTCGGTGGTCCATTGGAAGGGGGTGTCGTTTTCAAGTAAACGGTTGAGTGGTGCGGCTGTCGCGGAGAAGTTTTTGATGAATCGGCGGTAGTAGGAACATAGGCCGAGGAAGCTGCGGACGGCTTTTTGGTTCGTCGGAGTCGGAAACTGGTCGATGGCCTTGGTCTTTTCTGGGTCTGGTCGGAGTCCGTCTGCCCCCACTACATGTCCTAGTAGTGTTAGCTGTGGGGCAGCGAAGGTACACTTCTTGATGTTTAACGAGAGGTTGGCCCGTTGCAGGCAGGACAGGACATCTTGTAATCGTTGATTGTGTTCACTCAAAGTTCGGCCGAAAACACAAATGTCGTCGAGGTAGACTAGGCATGATGTCCATTTGCGGCCACGGAGGACGGTGTCCATCAGTCGCTCGAACGTTGCCGGTCCGTTTGTTAGTCCGAACGGCATGACTGTGAACTCGAACAGCCCGTCCGGGGTCACGAAGGCTGTTTTCTCAATATCCTTCTCTGCGACCGGGCACTGGAAGTATCCCTGCTTGAGGTCGAGAGAAGAGAAGAATCGAGACCCAGCAACACAGTCGAGCGCGTCGTCGATTCGCGGGAGCGGGTACGTGTCTTTCTTCGTGACTTTGTTGAGTTCACGGTAGTCAACACAGAAACGGTATTCACCACTCTTCTTCTTAACGAGGACAACTGGACTACACCAAGGACTGGAGGACGGTCGGACGATACCTTGCTGTGTCATGCGGTCAACTTCCTCTGCAATCACACTTCTTTCTGCTGGTGCGTAGCGGCGGTTGTAGCGGCGGCGGACGGGGTCGGACGCTCCTGTGTCGATGTTGTGGACGATAAGGTCGGTGCGTCTTGGTGCTGCTCCGTCGGCTGGAATCAGGTCTGCAAACGATGCGACAATGTTTCGGACTTCCTGACGTTCGTGGTTGGATAGGTTGGGGCTGATTGCTTGCTCTATTTGGTCGTGAATGGACGGAGAGGTGGACACTGGTTGAACTGTGCTGTTTTGCATGAGTTGTGTTATCTTCGGTTGGTTGACTTCGCTGTCGACGCGCTGGCCGGTCGCCACGGTCATACCTCCTGGTAGGACGATGCGGTTTTGTGTGTGGTTTTCGATGAGTACTGTGGTCCGGCCTTGCCGTACCGCCGTGAGCGCGGCGGCCATTAGGAGTGTTTTCTTCTGAAATAGTGTTGGTGTCGGCTCCAGTAACAGCGTGTCGGTTGTTGTTTCGGAGTTTGTCGTCACTGTCACTCGGTGGGCGGTTTGAGGTGGAATGATGGTGGTGGTCATTGTGTGAAATCGGTGTTTAGTGTGTTGTGTCGCGGCTGTGGGGCGAGGGTCGTTGTGTGTGGAGTATTGTGATGTGCCTAGCGTAAGTTGATTGGACTGAAGGTTGATGGTGGCTAGATAGGTGCGTAGAAAATCTTCGCCTAACACTATCTGTTCGTTGAGTGATTCAATGATAACAAATTCGTACGGCAATGCCGGTTTATTGTTATCAATACTAATAATTAGGGAACATGTCCCTCTTGTTTGCAATGGTGAGCCACCCGCCGCGAGAATGTGTGGCGCACCTTCCGCGAAGGTCACCTTTCGTCCCGGCACGGCGGCGGCGCTGATGGCGGAGATGTCTGCTCCTAAGTCCACCAGCGCCACCACTAGGCCTAGGCCCGCGACTGTGATGCGGATTCTGTTCCGCTGCAGCCTACCACTCGGTCCGTAGGTCAGTCTCGTTGGTCTGCTCGGAAGCGGTTCTGCGGATTCCAGTGGGCTGGTGGTGTGTTCTTGCGCGGCGCGTAACCTCTCTGCCGATTGAGGCACTCTTCTATGCGGTGGCCCGGGTAATTGCACCAGTTGCATAAGATCGCGCCGTTGGAGTCGTGGCGCTCGCCGAAAAAATAAGGTGCCGCGTTGGGCGATGTAGGTCGGTTGTAGGTCGGTCGGTTTGAGGACGGTTGGGTGGTCGGTCGGTTCGAGGTCGAGGACGGCTGGTTTGCGAATGGTTCGATCGCATCTATCTCCGCACAGAGGCCTCGTGCCAATATAACGCTCTTGAAGCGCGCATAGATGAAGGTCGGTCTGTAGTCTGCGCGCACGGTCCTCAAGAACCAGCGGAGTACCGTCGCGTCGTTCATTTTTAAGTCGATGTCGCGGCATAACCGCTGGACTTGTTCAATATGTGCGCTGAATGGTGTGTCTTGGTCTTGATACAGCCGTTTCAGCTTTTCTTCCGCGGCGATCGCCATGGCGCCGTGGTCGCCGAATCTGGTCATGAACTCATGGTGAAATTCGGCCCATGTTTTGGGCCTTGCCTCTCTCGGTATCGCGTCGTACCAATCGGCAGCCGTCCTTTCCAGCGACAGCACCGCCGTCCGTATCTTCTGTTCGTCGCCGTAGTTGTTTATTTCGGCCATTCTGTCGAACTCTCGCAGCCACTCCCTGGCGCGCATGGCCGACGTGCCATCAAATCGCAGCGGCACTTGAAACACGTTTTGCAGGAAGGACGGCTGTCCCGGCGGTGGATAGCCAAACGGCATCTCTGCGACCATGGCTGGCCTGTTGATAGCCGGGTCCGTGGTTAACGTGGTCGTGCGTGGTTCGGTGGCTGGGCTGGTTAGCGTGGTCGTGCGTGGTTCGGTGGCTGGGCTGGTTAGCGTGGTCGTGCGTGGTTCGGTGGCCAGTTCGGTGGCTGGACTAGTGTCTTGATTTTGTGGTTGTGTGGCCGGGTCGGTGGCTGGACTGGGGCTGGTTGGTGTTTGGTGCGTCGAACTCATCTTTTGCTGGTTGTTGGTGTCCTGGTTCTGGTCGCTGCTGGTGCTTGATTGTTGCTGGTCCGTGGTCGGTCTCGTTGCGGTCTCGTTGCGTTCGTTGCGGTTCGTTCGCCGTGTGCTTACTGTCATTTGCTCGCCGTCCGCTCGGTCGGTTCGCCGCCCTTCTGGTAGAGGGAGATCGAAGCAGCTCCACCAAATGTAACGATGTTGTGCTGTTACGCTGAATTACTGGGGATGGTAGCTCAGTCGGGCGGTTACTACGACACGAGGGACTTAGGTACGATGAATGACAACACGGAACGTAGGTCTGGCGTCAAGCGTAACCGGGCAGCGAATGGGTGTTGGCCATGCTGCTTCGGTCCATTTTATTCTCTCAAGGTACGCCGTAGCGTTCATGTAGTAACAATGTTAATTGATGTAATCGAATCTTCTCGAACATTCGGTACCGTAGCGTTCATGTAGTAATAATGTTAACTGATGTAATCGAATCCTCTCGAACATTCGGCAACGTAAGTTTCCACTCGTCCTCTTCGCTGATTGGTCGGTTCCACCACGCATTCTCATAACGTGCATTGTCTCTGGTGGTGCCGTCGCCGCGGGTCGGTCCGTAGGTCTGATGATGATGATGATGATGTGGCGCGACAGGTCGGCGGTGATGCACGTCGTCGCCAGGTAGCTGCGCGGTTTCATGTGGAGGCTGTTGACGGTTCCGAGTAAGACGAGATACACGTCCGTTGATGTGCTCGGTTGACTGTGGTGTCGTCTCACCAGGTTGTTTACAGCAATGCTGGTGTAGCAGCCAGCGACGGCTCTTTGGTCGGTTGGGATGACTGGTCGGCTTTCTGGCGCCGTTGATCATCGACGGCGCCGGAATTGGCTGTTCTGTTGTGTTGTTGTGTCTAACTCTGTTACAATATATATGAATATATGGAAATTCTATTATTACATCACAGATTCAAACCTGGCTCGTTTGTTTGCTTTAGAGTTTCAATATTATTCATTTAAAAAGCTTATTTTAAGGATCTGCATGTTTTGAATTTATTTAAATAGTATTAGAGGATTTGCATTTGCTTGCAATTATTTAAATCTTTTGAGGACCTCCAAAAATTTGGATACTTTGCTTGTATTTTGTTATTCCCTCATGTCGTGATTTTTGTTGATAACTTTTATAACCGTTGATATTTGATTGCTATTCTATATTGTCGTGACTTTTGTTGATAACTTTTATAACCGTTGATATTTGATTGCTATTCTATATTGTCGTGACTTTTGTTGAAAACCCCTATTGCGCTTGGTTCTTTGCTGCTATTTTGTCTTACCGTGACTTTTAATGATAATTCGTATTGCCGTTCATAATTTGTATTTAAAAACTTTTTGCGCTGCCCTCAGCAAAGATCACGGAACGGCTTTTCCCTTTGCCTCATAGACGAAGGCGAATACATTACGCCACTGTGCTCGTTGGTATTTGGACGTGACTTTTGTTGATAATCACAACTGGCATTGATATTTTGTTGCTATTTTGTCTTGCCGTGCTTTTGGGCGAAAGAAGCCCATGCAAGGGAAGGAAACGAGAATACATGAAATATCAATTAAATTCACGGAAAGTTCAAACGTTCCTGTCAATATGAGTTATCAACACAATCACGACAATACAAAATAGCAGCAAAGTATCAACGAACAATAGGAATTATCAACAAAAGTCACGGCGTGAAAAATGTCAACGGTAAAAGAAAGTATCAACAAAAGTCACGGAATAACAATATAGAAGCGGAATATTAAAGACAATTTGAATTATTATCAAAAGTCACGACAAGACAATGCGAAATTAAGCAATGCGAAAAGCAGTTTCGTGAACTTTGCTGAGGGGCAGCGCAAAAAGCTTATAAATACAAACTATCAGTAACGGTAATACGAATTATCATTAAAAGTCACGGTAAGACAAACTAGCAGCAAAGTACTAAGCGCAATAGGGATTATCAACGTAAGTCACGACAAGATAGAATAGCAATCAAATATCAACGGTTGTAAAAGTTATCAACAAAATATAAGACATGACGAAATAACAAAATAGCAGCAAAATATCAACGACAATCGGAATTATTACCAAAACTCGCGAATAGACAAAGTATCAACGACAGTAGAAATCAGCCAGCCTCAACGAGCCCGACGGCGTGGTGCATTCCACTCCGCCTCGCGACCAGAGGAAACACGTAATTGCGCGGCTTCGAGACCCATCTTTGGACAATTTGTATCTCTGAGTAGTTTATCTATGAAACAACGCGAAAGCAGTCCTGTGGACGTTAAACCTTAGCTTAAGGTCAGCTCGAAAAGTTTAAAAACCTAAATTGTTACCGGCAACAGGAAATATCAACAAAAGGCAAGGCAAAATAGCGACTAAATGGGAATTATCAAGAAAAGTCATAGCAAGTTAAAATCTCAACGACAATAGCAATTATCACTAAAAGCCTCGGTAAATTAAAATATTAGCAACAATTGGAATTATCAACAAGAATCACGACGAAATATAATAGCAGCAAAATATCAGTAATAATTAGACATATCAACAAAACTCACAGCAGCGGCAATAAAAATAATCAACAATAATCACAGAAAAACAAAGAGCGACAAAGATCAAAGACAATAGGAATTATTAATAAAAGTCTTGGCAAGACAGAACAGCAGTAAAATATCAACGGCAATAGGAGTTATCAGCCAACGCTATGGCGTATGCATGCCTTCAGGAACTCTAAATGTTGCCTATGAGCTGCCCTGTGACCGGCAACTTTGGACTCAAGAGAAGGCCTGTTTCAGTCGACAGTACTGACGTCCAATTGGACTTCATACAAAACTGGGTAGAAATGCCAGTAGCCTGTGCACACTGCAATCTCCACAAATGTAGCAGAGCTTTACAATCTCAAAATATTGATTGTCAACAAAAGTCATATACAGTCTCAATTAAAGTAGCGGAGTACGATCACCCTCGCCCCCCATGACAACAACAAGTAGCAACATTCACAACGTATTCTGCAATGATAAAATCATTCCTAAATTCGGGTCTCATTGCCGACGCAATGGCGTCGTGGACGTCATAGACGACGAGGGTTACAAAACAAAAGGTTTCTATCATTGGACTAAGCATGACGTAGTGACGGCGATCATGATGAAGAGAATTGATCGCGCTGCGTTAAAATGCCGTAATTATGGCTCTCTAGAACTCTCTCTTTTCTACTCATGCCCGCTCACTCCTGGAGGGGGTGGCGCGGGTGTCACATAAAGCGAGCAAACAAACAAGGTGTTTGTCACAGCTTAATAGTTCAACTATGTATCTCTAGTCTCAATCATAGACTTTACTATTCTATTTAATCTTGCCTAATCCTACTTTGCAAGTTCCAACTACTGTAATACCGTTTACACGTTACCCGTCTTCGCTGAAAAGTGGAGCCATGGCTGATACAACGTTTAGGGTATATTTACTAAATATTCGAAGTTTAAACAAAAATTTGAAGCGTGTGTTGGCAAAGCTTTCTAAGCCACCGGATTACGACGCTTTGGTCTTTACGGAAACGTGGGTCCGCCAGAGCAAGATGTCTTGTGATCATTTAAGCATTGATGGCTACTCTCGGTACCTCTCGCCAGAAAGTAAAAGCAGAGCCGGTGGAGTGGCAATGTTTGTTAAGAGCAAATATAAATGTAAACAAGTACCTGTGTGTATGGAAAAACCGGATATATGTATAGTATCAACATCGATAAAAAACACAACTATTCAACTTGTAGGCATCTACCGATCACCGACGCATTGCACACTAAAAGAATTCATTGAAAAGCTACCTGATATTTGCAAAGCCAGTGAATTAGAGAACAAATTTATTCTCACAGATGCTAATATTGATGTTGGCAAGACAACAGCAACAAGCCAAAAATATCTAAAGGCATTAGAAAATGAGGGTTTTACATATTTGAAGGCAGGAGCAACAAGGGATACAAGTGCATCTGTTACCACTATTGATCATGTACACGCCAAAGCCAGAAAACATGTCATATTAGAAGCCGCAACGTCTTCTTTAGAGGGACTAGATCACCATGCGATCATCCTGGATGTAAATATATATACTTATGCCATGGATTACAAACCAAAATGGCTTTAAATTTTTGATCTAATTAATTACAAAAAAAATTGAATTTCTTTTTAAATTCTAATTTTTGTGTTGGCCGCGGCCAAAATGGGCCAAGTGCCAGGAAGAGGCGGCTGATAGTTGCGTATGGCTGAAAGAGTCCTGTGATTGTTCCTGTTGTCGTTTTTGTGGTTATTTCTGCCGTCATCCTTACGAGCTGCCCCAGACGAATAAAGTTTCTCGCTGCACGACCATCTTCCTGCTCTAGCTGACCACGTGCAAACGATTCGATGACACAACGACAACCCAAGCCATGAATTGGAAACAAAAATGGTTTTGAAATTTTTATTTAATTGATTACAAAAAAAAATCTAATTTAAATTTTTTGATTTGATGGGATACAAGCAAAATTGTTTTGAAATTTTGATTTGATGGATTGCAAACAACAAATGTTTTGAAGTTTTGACTTGATGGATTACAAACAAAATTGTTTGAAGGTTTGTCCAACCGATAGTTTATGCCGTTTTTTGCATCAAGCGAAAACGCGAATTTGTAAGAACATACGGATCTAGACTGTCAGCGAAATTGACGGCTTTCCTAAACCGCTGCCTTAATTACACAGGGCGGCTAAATCCGGACTAAACCGTTTCGCAATTTATACCTAAATGGAAACAGACATTTTAGTTATATTTTTACGTGCCGTTAGGGACACTCCTGAAAAACATTTTTATTCATTTATTTAATGTAGCCACCATCGACAACAAGTACACTTTCTGTTCTGGCGGGAAAGCGTCCACAGGCCTTTGTCAAAATTAGCGGATTGAGATTCTTGAACGATTTGACAATGGCTCTGCGTAGCGCTTCTGTGTTTGCATGTCGAGGTTTGCTAGACTCTCGCTCAATAACGCTTCATACATAGAAATACAGGTTATTTAAGTCTGGACTGTTAGGGAGCCACATCGCCTTGTCCCAGAGCGCCGTCATGTTGTCCCGCAGCGAATCCTGGACAAGGTTGCTGATGTGGGCGGGACCGCCATGTTGTTAAAAGACATATTGTATTCAGTTGGACACTCTATCAATCCATGGTTTTTCCACACTTCGCCAAACATGTAAATACACTTTTTTGTTACGGTTTCGTCTCTGTCAAAAAAGTGTGGGAGCACTGCGTTTCCTTCATTCCACACAACACTTAGGACGTGCACATTGGCAGGATGTTTGGTGTTATGCACGATTGGTACAACCCCAGGGTCCTTTGCGAGCCACCGGTAACTTTTCGGGATACGTTTTTGGTCAATGGTAAAGATTTTTTCGTCGGAGAAGATGTCCCGCCGTTTCGTGTCTCACTTGACTCATACTTGAGGATGAGATGGCAGTAAACCGGCAAAACCTTAAAAACGCAGGTTTGCACCATTTTGATCACGTTTAGCGTCCTCACTTCTTGTCGGCGATTGTGGATCTTTCTTCTAAGTGTTGCACCACCTAGCCCTGTCTCTGTAGCGTCGGGCATTATCGTAGACCGTTGCTCTTTTAAATCCAGTGATGTTGATTATTTTGGCTGGTCGATATCCGGCACGAAGCAATTAGATAACGGTTGCTCCTCGGTCATATTCTAGACTCAGGTTGCGCCGGCCGTTCATAATGACAACAAGTTTTTTTTCTATTGTGAGTGGGCTATCTGCTCACGCAAACCGAAATTAATAAACGCATTCCGCTTATGCAGGGTAGCCTGCCAAAATCTGTAAAACGCCTTGAAACTCGTTTGCGACACTCATAAACGCTGGATAATGTCCCGTGCTTAACAAGTTTGGATTCAAGGAAGGCCATGGTTCATTTTGATTGGCTCTTGTTAACCAACAGAGTTTTATCAATATCGACAATATGAATTGTCATTAAAAGTCAAGACAAACCAAAATAATAACGGGGATAGGAATTATCAACAAAAATCATGGCAAGAGTAGTACAAATGTGGCAATTATCACATGCAAGACCAAACCGAAGGTGAAAAGCACCGAAAATATCCGGATCTCCAATCTCTCGTCTGACTTGTTTAACTTTATTTTCCCATTGCAGGATGAAGGTGTCAAATGGTACTGTACCTTTTTTTTATTATTATTTATTTGTCTTCAATCTCAGTCGATTTATCTCAACAGCTGGTGCACGGCCCGATATTAGGCAGACAAAGCGGCTCCTTACCCCTATTTACAGACAATGTACTCGTTTCATGTACATTGTGCAACACCTTCAAGGCAGACAAAGTTTGCCCGAGTGTGGTGTCCCCATACTCTGTCGAGATAATACATCAGATTTGGAACACTATATGTTGTCGGGATGTGCTTGTGTATTCGTTGCATCTCTATAGTTAGGGTAGTAGTTTAATGATTTAATCCCCGTCTAGAAGACTGTGCTGCGACTTATTTTATGCCAATTGTCCTGATGTTAGCAAATGTGTGGTCTATCGTGGTGGAACTTTTACTCGTTTTGATTGTTGCTCATGTCTCTAAAAGTGCAAAACCTTCCTCTGCCAATGCTTTTAGATAGCTTTGGCTAGTTATTGTTGTCTTGCTGACATCAATCTTGGCACCTGTGAAGGTAATTCCGTTTAGTAATTCACTGACTCTGCATGTGCTGTCTAGCTCATGAATGAAGTATCTCGGCGTGCAATAAATCTTGTTTAGATGTCGGTAAATATTTATAAATTGGAGGATTGTGTTGCGACTACTGTGTGAATTGTCCCTAATCTTGGCGAGTATGTGCACACCATTGTAACATATATATGAATATATAGAGATTCTATTATTACATCACAGATTCAAACCTGGCTCGTTTGTTTGTTTTAGAGTTTCAATATTTTGAATTCATTTAAAAAGCTTATTTTAAGGACCTATCTGCATGTTTTGAATTTATTTAAATAGTATTAGAGGATTTACGTTTGCTTGCAATTATTTAAAATCTTCTGAGGACCTCCAAACATTTTGATATTTTGCTTGTATTTTGTTATTTCCTTATGTCGTGATTTTTGTTGATAACTTTTATACCCGTTGATATTTGACTGCTATTCTATATTGTCGTGACTTTTGTTGAAAATCCATATTGCGCTTGGTGCTTTGCTGCTATTTTGTCTTACCGTGACTTTTAATGATAATTAATTGCGCTCGTTGGTATTTGGACGTGACTTTTGTTGATAATCACAACTGGCAACGGTGATATTTTGTTGCTATTTTGTCTTGCCGTGCTTTTGGGCGAAAGAAGCCCATGCAGGGGAAGGAAACGAGAATACATGAATTATCAATTAAATTCACGGAAAGTTAAAACTTTCCTGTCAATAGGAGTTACCAACATAATCACGACAATACAAAATAGCAGCAAAGTATCAACGAACAATAGGAATTATCAACAAAAGTCACGGCGTGAAAAATGTCAACGGTAAAAGAAATTATCAACAAAAGTCACGGAATAACAATATAGAAGGGAATATCAAAGACAGTTTGAATTATTACCAAACGTCACGACAAGACAACATTTTACATTTTACGAGTTATTAGCAAAAAGCACAGCAAGACAAAATCGCAACAAAATATCAACGACAGTTGTAATTATCAAAAAAAAAAGTCACGTCTAACTACCAACGAGCGCAGTGGCGTAGTGCATTCGCCTCCGCCTCGCGACCGGAGTGCGTGTGTTCGAACCCCACCATTGGACATGTTTTTTTATTATGAGGGTCCGTCTATTAAGAAATGCGAAAAGCAGTTTCGTGAACTTTGCTAAGGGGCAGCGCAAAAAAATTATAAATACAAACTATCAATGGCAAATTATCATTAAAAGTCACGGTAGACAAAATAGCAGCAAAGTACCAAGCGCAATAGGGATTATCAACAAAAGTCACGGCCATATAGAATAGCAATCAAATATCAACGGTTATAAAAGTTATCAACAAAAATCACGACATGACGGAATAACAAAATAGAAGCAAAATATCAACGAGAATCGGAATTATTACCAAAACTCGCGAATAGACAAAGTATCAACGATAGTAGAAATCAGCCAGCCATCAGGAAGGTTCAACAAGCCCGACGGCGTGATGGATTCGACTCTGCCTCGCGACCAGAGGAAGCATATAAATGCGCGGCTTCGAGACCCATCTTTGGACAATTTGTATTTCTGGGGGGTTTGTCTATGAAACAATGCGAAAGTAATATGTGGACGTTAAACCTTAGCTTAAGGTCAGCTCAAAAAGTTTAAAAACCCAAATTGTTAACGGCAATAGGAAATATCACTAAAGGCCCCGGTAAATTAAAATATTAGCGACAATAGGAATTATCAACAAGAATCACGGCGAAATAAAATAGTCAGTGATAATTAGACATATCAACAAAATTCACAGCAGCGGCAATAAAAATGATCAACAATAATCACAGCAAAACAAAAAAGCGACAAAGATCAAAGACAATAGGACTTATCAATAAAAATCACGGCAATTCGCTACAGCAGTAAAATATCAACGGCAATAGGAGTTATCAGCCAACGTTATGGCGTATGCATGCCTTCAGGAACTCTAAATGTTGCCTATGAGCTGCCCTGTGACCGGCAACTTTGGACTCAAGAGAAGGCCTGTTTCAGTCGACAGTACTGACGTCCAATTGGACTTCATACAAAACTGGGTAGAAATGCCAGTAGCCCGTGCACACTGCAATCTCCACAAATGTAGCAGAGCTTTACAATCTCAAAATATTGATTGTCAACAAAAGTCATATACAGTCTCAATTAAAGTAGCGGAGTACGATCACCCTCGCCCCCCACGACAACAACAAGTAGCAAAAATCACAACGTATTCTGCAATGATAAAATGATTCCTAAATTCGGGTCTCATTGCCGACGCAATGGCGTCGTGGACGTCATAGACGACGGGGGTTACAAAACAAAAGGCTTCTATTATTGGACTAAGCATGACGTGGTGACGGCTATCACGATGGAGAGAATTGATCGGGCCGCATTAAAATGCCGTAATGATTGCTCTCTAGAACTCTCTCTTTCCTACTCATGCCCGCTCACTCCTGGAGGAGGTGGCGCGGGTGTCACATAAAGCGAGCAAACAAACAAGGTGTTTGTCACAGCTTAATAGTTCAACCATGTATCTCTAGTCTTAATCATAGACTCTACTATTCTATTTAATCTTGCCTTATCCTACTTTGCAAGTTCCAACAACTGTAATACCGTTTACACTTTAACCGTCTTCGCTAAAGAGTGGAGCCATGGCCGATACAACGTTTAGGGTATATTAATAAATATTCGAAGTTTAAACAAAAATTTGAAGCTTGTGTTGAGTAAGCTCCCGGAGCCACTACTAAGCTACGACGCTTTGGTCTTCACGGAAACATGGGTCCGCCAAAGCAAGATGTTTGACTTTAGCATTGATGGCTACTCCCGGTACTTCTCGCCAGGAAGTACAAGCAGAGCCGGTGGAGTGGCAATATTTGTTAAGGGCAATTATGCTTGTATACAAGTACCTGTGTGTATGGAAAAACCGGATATATGTATAGTATCAACATTGATAAAGAACACAACTATTTAACTTGTAGGCATCTACCGATCACCGACGCATTGCACACTAAGATCATTCATTGAAAAGCTACCTGATATTTGCAAACTAGTGAATCAGAGAACAAATTTATTCTCACCGATGCTAATATTAATATTGGCAAGACAACAGCAATAAGCCAAAAATATCTAAAGGCATTAGAAAAGGAGGGTTTTACATATTTGAAGACAGGAGCAACAAGGGACACGGGTAAATCTGTTACCACTATTGATCATGTACACGCCAAAGCCAGCAAACGTGTTATATTAGAAGCCGCAACGTCTCCTTTAGAGGGACTAGATCACCATGCGATCATCCTGGATGTAAATACATATACTTAAGCCATGGATTACAAACCAAAATGGTTTTTAATTTTTGATCTAATTGATTACAAAAAAAATTGATTATTTATTCTAATTTTTGTGTTGGCCGCGGCCAAAACGCGCCAAGTGCCAGGAAGAGGCGGCTGATAGTTGCGTATGGCTGAAAGATTCCTGTGATAATTCCTGTTGTCGTTTTTGTGGTTATTTCTGCCGTCATCCTTACGAGCTGCCCCAGACGAATAAAGTTTCTCGCTGCACGACCATCTTCCCGCTCTAGCTGACCACGTGCAGACGATTCGATGACACAACAACAACCTAAGCCATGAATTGCAAACAAAAACAGTTTTGAAATTTTGATTTAATTGATTACAAAAAAAATTTGTTTTAAAATTTTTGATTTGATGGGATACAAACAAAATTGTTTTAAAGTTTTGATTTGATGGATTACAAACAACAAATGTTTTGAAGGTTTGTCCAACCGAGAGTTCATGCCGGTTTTTGCATCAAGCGAAAACGCGTGTTGTCCCGCAGCCAATCCTGGACAAGGTTGCTGATGTGGGCGGGATCGCCATGTTGTTAGAAGACATATTGTATTCAGTTGGACACTCTATCAATCCATGGTTTTTCCACACTTCGCAAAACATGTAAATGCACTTTTTTGTTACGGTTGTGTCTCTGTCAAAAAAGTGTGGGAGCATTTCGTTTCCTTCATTCCACACAACACTTAGGACGTGCACATTGGCAGGATGTTTGGTATTATGCACGATTGGTACAACCCCTGGGTCCTTTGCGAGCCACCGGTAACTTTTCGGGTTACGTTTTTGGTCAATGAATAAATATTTATTTGTCGGAGAAGATGTCCCGCCGTTTCGTGTCTCACTTGACTCATACTTGAGGATGAGATGGCAGCAAACCGGCAAAACCTTTAAACGCAGGTTTGCACCGTTTTGATCACGTTTGGCGTCCTCACTTCTTGTCGGCGATTGTGGATCTTTCTTCTAAGTGTTGCACCACCTAGCCCTGTCTCTGTAGCGTCGGGAATTATCGTAGACCGTTGCTCTTTTAAATCCAGTGATGTTGATGATTTTGGCTGGTCGATATCCGGCACGAAGCGATTAGATAACAATTGTTCCTCGGTCAGATACTAGAATCAGGTTGCGCCAGCCGTTCATGATGACAATGTGTTTTTGTTCTATTGTGAGTGGGCTGTCTGCTCACGCAAACCGAAATGAATAACCGCATTTCGCCTATGCAGGGTAGCCCGCCAAAATCTGTAAAACGCATTTATACTCGTTTGCGACACTCATAACGCAGCATAATATCCCGTGCTCGGCAAGTTTGGATTCAAGGAAGGCCATGGTTCATTCCGATTGGCTTTTGCTTAAGCTAGGTAGAAACACGAAGTACGTGCAGGACGTGCGGCAACCAAAACCCATGCAGAGGAAGACAAGAATCGAAGGAAATAAGTTGGCGACGGGGCCAGGAAGAGACGTGCTCGATGAGAGTGCCTTCTGTGGGGCAGGGTGCTCAACTAACCAACAGAGTTTTATCAATATCGATAATATGATTTGTCATTAAAAGTCAAGACAAACCAACATATTAACGGGAATAGAAATTATCAACAAAAATCATGGCAAGGCAAAATAGCAGCAAAATATCAACGCCAATAGAAGTTGTCAACAACAGTCACGACAAGACAGAAATCAACGAGAATATGAATTATCAGAAAAAGTCACGGCATGACCAATCAGCAGCAAATGTGGCCGACAGGAACAGAGCCAACAAAGACGATGGTCGAGCGCCTTTTGCTGGGGATGAAAGCGTTACCGAGGAAGGCTCCGATGATCATAGGAGGGGATTTTAATGCGGGATTGACCCGGAACGAAGGGTGGCCTTGCTAGACTTACTGGATGATACCGGCTGTTGAGTAGTTAACAGGGCAGATGTGTACACATATGCATGCTGTCCCAAGACATCAGTTATTGATATTTTTGCAATCGATATATACAAAAGGAACAAACAATTTACAGGGGACGACAATTCTTTACAGGGAGGTGCGGGACTCAGACAACATTTACCTATAAGTATCCGAGTAAAAATTAATGGCAGTATTGACGAGCAAAGACAAAATGAAGGTTCAAAGAGAAATCTCCAAAACGCGAACATTTCGTCAGATTTGATGGCAGCGGTGTGCTGGTGGGCTGCACTGGGTCGACACCTCACTGGCACGACGGTCTGTGCGGTGTCTTAGCAAATCTGGTCGGTCTTGTTGGTAAACAAAACCGAGGAACCGGGAGCGAGCGAATATGCGACAGTACGCAACGAAAAGGGTGGCGTATATGACGTATGTCATATCATTACTGATTTCGGATTATTTGATAAACTTTCGATTTCTAAATTTCTCAGTTCTACAACACTTATTTATTGCGCCTGTCTCCTTGCGACTTTTTTCTATTCCCACGGACCAAAAAGAATTTGAAGAGTCAATGTTTTAAGAATATAAAAAAATAAAGAAAAACATGCAGGAGCAACCTAACTCGATATGTCGTAAGACGTCTTTAAAAAATGCTTCAACGAGTGGTAAAGGAGATGGCACAAACGCACTGCAATGCATTGCAAATAAAGATTATTTTTATTTATTAAAATTGTATATTTATTTATATATTTTTATGTATCACAACTTTTTGACCGTCGTATATATACATATAGAAAAAAACGTGCTTTTGAGAGACAAAAATAGGTTTCGAGAATACTGTGACATTTTTCTAATTAGTTTGCATAGCGTCTTACGAGAATACCTTTATCTCAAGCCAAGCTGGATGTACCGTTTGTTCAAAAAGTAGGCGTTATGTTGTTACTCATGTCTCTCACTTATGCCGACAAGCTCGGCCATTTTGAATGTTCACTTAATTGTTGACAGCTGCTTTGCTTGCACGTGTTTTGGATCGTCTTCGATTTTTACCTATTCAAAAAAATGGATCAAAGAACCTGTATCAAATTTTGTGTGAAAAACGAAATTAAGTGCGCGGATGCATTCCGAATGTTGACTGTGGCATACGGAGAAGCTACCTTGGACCGAAGCAACGTTTATCGGTGGTACAAAATGTTCTCAGAAGGCCGAGAAGATGTGAACGACGAAGAGCGTGCCGGACGCCCGAGCACTTCAACAACAGACGAAAAATTACTGAAGTGGAGAAAATGGTATTGGCCAATCCTCGAATCACCGTTAGAGAAGTTGCTGAGGACCTAAACATATCGATTGGCTCGTGCCATTCGATTTTTATCAATGATTTGGGCATGAGACGGGTCGCCGCGAAATTCGTACCAAAATTGCTCAATTGCGACCAAAAACAGCATCGCATGAACATTGCTAATGAGATGTTGGACTCTGTCCGCGACGACCCAAATTTGCTCCAGAGGGTCATAACTGGTGACGAATCGTGGGTTTATGGTTATGACGTGGAAACCAAAGCTCAATCATCTCAATGGAAGCTGCCGCACGAACCAAGACCGAAAAAAGCGCGCCAAGTTCGGTCGAATGTGAAAGTTTTGCTGACAGTTTTCTTCGATTGCAGGGGCGTGGTGCATCATGAGTTCTTGCCACAGGGTAGAACGGTCAATAAGGAATATTACCTGCAAGTTATGCGCAATTTGCGCGAAGCAATCCGCCAGAAACGCCCGGATTTGTGGAAGAACAAAAATTGGCTTTTGCACCACGATAACGCCCCTGCTCACACATCGTTGCTTGTGCGCGAGTTTTTGGCCAAAAACAACACACTAATGATGCCGCAGCCACCGTATTCCCCAGATCTGGCCCCCTGTGACTTTTTCTTGTTCCCTAAACTGAAGAGGCCCATGAAAGGACGACGTTACGCTACGCTTGACGAGATAAAGACGGCATCGAAGGAGGAGCCGAACAAGATAAAAAAAAATGGTTTTTTGAAGTGCTTCGAAGATTGGAAAAACCGTTGGCACAAGTGTATAATATCTCATGGGAATTACTTTAAAGGGGACAAAATAGATATTCATGAATAAATGAATAATTTTTGAAAAAAACACAAAAGTCGCGATACGTTTTGAACAGCATATGTATGTGCCACCGACGTAAGTGCATCACGCATTTCCGAAACCGTCACTCCTCAAAAAATTATTTATCGTTTTGACTGAGCCTAGTCGTACGGTTCGTTATGAGTAGCCTTCATAGGCGCGAAGAAGCTAATGTTTCGGGTTTTCATCTTTTTGTCTATACGACTTTGGTCGTCAACGCTCTAACAAGAAGCCCAAACCTTACCCCATGTCAGCAATGGTAATCAACAACGTTTGGACGAGACAATACATTGTTTTTATCTTTTTTCCATTCTAATTCTTGTGTTGGCTGGGGCAAAAAACGGGCCAAGTATCAGGGAGAGGCTGGCGAGAGTTGCGTATGTCTGGAAGAGTCATGTGATTGTTGCTGTTGTCGTTTTTGTGGTTATTTCTGCCGCCATCGGTACGAGCTGCCCCAGACGAATAAAGTTTCTCGCTGCACCACGATCTTCCCGCTCTAGCTGACCACGTGCAAACGATTCGATGACACAACAATAACAACAACAAATTCAGAGGTGGTGAAATGTCCCCTCTCAAATGCGGGCTATATTGATTACCACTGCACTTCGTTAGGCTTATCGTACCGTGTCGACGTGGCTATCATGATGGCGAGACTTTGCCGCTCGTTTAACAGGCTGCAATGAGTGGTACTTGGCTATAGCGGTACTAAAATTGTCTATTGTCTTCTCGGTCTCGAGTTGGCTCGACAGAAGTGGCAAATTACAAACACACAAATTCCACAAACGAGAATATCACAAAAAAAACAAGCAGGGACATGCAGGTTTACTTAGTCAGCAACATAATCTTCCCCTCTTTCAATGACGTCTTGCTAAGTAACAGTACAACCAACTTTTCAATCCCTCCTCTGTAAAAGCCTTGTTTTCTGGAGACGAAAAAGTGTTACATCTAATTTTGGAGGTACTCAAACAATACGAAGAAGAATGCAAGCAAATTCAAATCCTCAAAAGACGTTTTAAATGCATTTGAAAAAAAATCAGATTCTCAACAGACCTTATTAAATGAATTCGGGAAAAAAATCAAACTTTCTAAAGACTTAAAACAAATAAACAAGCCGAGTTTGAATCTGTGATGTAATAGTATATATATATATAGATATATACAGTGGTATACACATATTCGCCAAAATAAGGATTGACACAGTTGCCATACAATCCTCTCAAGGGATATCATACCATCACCACAACTATACAAATGACACGAACACTCCCCCACACACTGACAATATATCTAATATTACACGCGTTCATAATGTTTTAAGATTTTTTTAAAAATAAAAAGAATAGTTCAGAAAAGATAAATTTATAAAATATATAAATAGAGTAAAAACGACCCGAATTTGCCTCTGGGAAAAGAAAGAAAACCGAAAAGTAGACACAAAGCAGACAAAGTAGAATATTTGTTAATAGCAGATATGAGTGGAGGCAAATGGAAAATGCAGACAATTGGCATACAAAAAGTCTATAGAAATGCGACAAGCACGCACGCATTTCCTGACAACACATATACAATAACACCAAAAACAAAGAATACGATGGCATTGGCACTCTTCCACCTCATAGTTGTTCCAAGGCTGATGTACGATCTCGACAGAGACGCTGCGTACAGTACCATTCGAAGCATTAATCTCGAAATGGAAAAATAAAGTTGAACAAGTCCGACGAGAGGTTAAAGATCTGAATATTTTCGGTGCCTCTCACCTTCGATTTGGTCTTGCCAGTGATCATTGCCACGTCTGTACTTAGTTCAAGGCTATGATCACCTGGTCTGTTAAGGTCCAAACTTTTACGAAGTGCACACAGAGTGCGTCTGTAGACTATTGTCTCAAGCGTGTACAAATTATCATCAATCATGACCGTCTGCCTGGCTGGTCTTTACGAAGAGATCACTGTCCCTCTTGAATAACATGCCAAGAGCTGTTGACAACAGTGTGAGTATCAATGTTATATGCATACCCAATATGAGTGAAATACATGTTATGATGGAAACAAAAAATACAATAAGATTTGCCAGTGAAAGGAGAAACATGAGCTAGAGCAGTTAAGTAAAACATCATGATGACTCGAAAAACCTGTGCCATACCATCACAACAAGTCAACAAGTTAATACCAAGCGTATTTAAATCATGAATTACAAAATAAATGCATTAATTAAAGTATTGTCATTTTTGTCCAAGCAAAACGTTATGCCGTGTTTGCCTGAAACGAAGAACATGCGGGTTGCAGGCAGAATACGTCTCCTATCTGAACTTGGCTAGCAGTTTGAGTTGCAGCTAAACGCCACCTTCAAGCCTTTCAGCGGGCTAGATGGCTTTCTTAGCCGCTTCCTTAGTTATAAAACACTGTGACAACCCGTTTTTGGCACTCACAAACCTTGGATATATATCCGGAACCGGCCCCATAATCGGCAACTTTGAACTTATTGGAGGCCGTGGTTCAGCCGGGGGACTGAAGTCCAATTGGCCCTTATATAAACTGGGTGGGAACAGTGAAAATATGTGGCGAAAGAAGCCCATGCAGAGAAAGGAAGGAGAATATATAAATTATCATAAAAAGTCACGGAAAGTTAAAAGCTTTTTTGTCAATAAAAGTTATCAACATAATCACGACAATACAAAATAGCAGCAAAGTATCAACGAACAATAGGAATTATTAAGAACAGTCACGGTGTGAACAATGTCAACGGTAAAAGAGATTATCAACAAAAGTCACGGAATAACAATAAAGAAGCGAAATACTAAAGGCAGTTGGAATTATCAGCTAAAGTCAGGACAAAAAAAACATCACCGGCAATGCGAGTTATTAACAAAAACCACGGGAAGGCAAAATATCATCGGCAGTTAGAAGTATCAACAAAAGTCACGTCAAAATACCAACGAGCGCAGTGGCGTAGTGCATTCGCCTCCGTCTCGCGACCGGAGTGCGCGGGTTCGAATCCCACCATTGGACTTGAATTTGTATTATGAGGGTCCGTCTATGAAGCAATGCGAAAAGCAGTTCCGTGATCTTTGCTGAGGGGCAGCGCAAAAAGTTTATAAATACAAACTATCAGTAACGGTAATACGAATTATCATTAAACGTCACGGTAAGACAAAATTAGCAGCAAAGTACCAAACGCAATAGGGATTATTTATAGTTTATTTTCAATATAATACATTATGCATATGTTACACGTATCAAGATGGAGAGAATAGGGATTATTAACATAAGTCACGACAATATAGAATAGCAATCAAATATCAACGGTTGTAAAAGTTATCAACAAAAAATACGACATGACGAAATAACAAAATAGCAGCAAAATATCAACGACAATCGGAATTATTACCAAAAACTCGCGAATAGACAAAGTATCAACGACAGTAGAAATCAGCCAGCCTCAACGAGCCCGACGGCGTGGTGCATTCGACTCCGCCTCGCGACCAGAGGCGAGACCCATCTTTGGACAATTTGTATTTCTGGGGGGTTTATCTATGAAACAATGCGAAAGCAGTCCTGTAGACGGTTAACCTTAGCTTAAGGTCAGCTCGAAAAGTTTAAAAATCTAAATTGTTAACGGCAACAGGAAATATCAATAAAGGCCCCGGTAAATTAAAATATTAGCGACAATAGGAATTATCAACGAGAATCACGGCGAAATAAAATAGCAGCAAAATATCAATGATAATTAGACATATCAACAAAATTCACAGCAGCGGCAATAAAAATGATCAACAATAATCACGGCAAAACAAAAGAGCGACAAAAATCAAAGACAATAGGAATTATCAATAAAAATCACGGCAATTCGCTACAGCAGTAAAATATCAACGACAATAGGAGTTATCAGCCAACGTTATGGCGTTTGCATGCATTCAGGATTTCTGAATGTTGCCTTGAGCTGCCCTGTGACCGGCAGTTTTGGGCTCCAGAGAAGGCCTGTTTCAGTCGGCAGCACTGACGTCCAATTGGACCCCATACAAAACTGGGTAGAAATGCCAGTAGCCCGTGCACACTGCAATCTCCACAAATGTAGCAGAGCTTTACAATCTCAAAATATTGATTGTCAACAAAAGTCATATACAGTCTCAATTAAAGTAGCGGAGTACGATCACCCTCGCCCCCCATGACAACAACAAGTAGCAACATTCACAACGTATTCTGCAATGATAAACAAACAAGGTGTTTGTCACAGCCTAATAGTTTAACCATGTATCTCTAGTCTTAATCATAGACTTTACTATTCTATTTAATCTTGCCTAATCCTACTTTGCAAGTTCCAACTACTGTAATACCGTTTACACGTTACCCGTCTTCGCTAAAGAGAGAAGCCATGGCCGATACAACGTTTAGGGTATATTTAATAAATATTCGAAGTTTAAATAAAAATTTGAAGCTTGTGTTGACTAAGCTTCGTGAAACACTCCAAAGCTACGACGCTTTGGTCTTCACGGAAACGTGGGCCCGCGAGAGCAAGATGTCTTATGATCACTTAAGCATTGATGGCTACTCCCGGTACTTCTCGCCAGAAAGTGAAAGCAGAGCCGGTGGAGTGGCAATATATATTAAGAGCAAATATAATTGTAAACAAGTACCTGTGTGTACGGAAAGACCGGATATATGTATAGTATCAATATTGATAAAAAACACAACTATTCAACTTATAGGCATATACCGATCACCGAAGCATTGCAGACCAAAAGAATTCATTGAAAAGCTACCTGATATTTGCAAAGCCAGTGAATCAGAGAACAAATTTATTCTCACCGATGCTAATATTGATGTTCGCAAGACAACAGCAACAAGCCAAAAATATCTAAAGGCATTAGAAAATGAGGGTTTTACATATTTGAAGACAGGACCAACAAGGGACACAGGTAAATCTGTTACCACTATTGATCATGTACACGCCAAAGTCAGCAAACGTGTTATATGTAAAGTCGCAACGTCTCCTTTAGAGGGACTAGATCACCATGAGATCATCCTGGATATAAAGATGTATACTTAAGCCATGGATTACACCCATTTGAATTTTTGATCTAATTGATTACAAAAAAAAAATGATTTTTTTTTATTCTAATTTTTGTGTTGGCCGCGGCCAAAACGGGCCAAGTGCCAGGAAGAGGCGGCTGATAGTTGCGTATGGCTGAAAGAGTTCTGTGATTGTTCCTGTTGTCGTTTTTGTGGTTATTTCTGCCGTCATCCTTACGAGCTGCCCCAGACGAATAAAGTTTCTTGCTGCACGACCATCTTCCCGCTCTAGCTAACCACGTGCAGACGATTCGATGACACAACAACTCAAGCCATGAATTGCAAACAAAAATGGTTTTGAAACTTTGATTTAATTGATTTAAAAAATCTATTTTGAAATTTTAATTTAATGGGATACAAACAGAAAAAATGTTGAAGTTTTGATTTGATGGATTACAAAAAATGTTTTGAAATTCTGACTTGATGAATTACAAACAAATTGTTTTGAAGTTTTGTCCAACCGAGAGTTCATGCCGTTTTTTGCATCAAGCGAGAACGCGAATTTGTAAGAACATGAGACGGCTTTTCTAAACCACTGCCATAATTATACGGGGCAGCTAAAACCGGACTAAACCGTTTCGCAATTCATACCTAAATGAAAACAGACATTTCAGTTATATTTTTTTACGTGCCATTGGGGACACTCCTGAGGAACATTTTTATTCATTTATTTCATGTAGCCACCATCAGCGTCAATTACACTTTCCGTTCTGGCGCGAAAGCGCCCACAAGCCTTTGTCAAAATTAGCAGATTGAGATTCTTGAACGATTTGACAATGGCTCTGCGTAGCGCTTCTGTGTTTACATGTCGAGACTTGCTAGACTCTCGCTCAATAACGCTTCATACATAGGAATACAGGTGATTCTTTTAAATCCAGTGATGTTGATGAGTTCGGCTGGTGTCCGGACGAAGCGATTAGATAACGGTTGCTCCTCGGTCATATTCTAGACTCAGGTTGCGCCGGCCGTTCATAATGACAGTGTGTTTTTTTTCTATTGTGAGTAGGCTATCTGCTCACGCAAACCGAAATTAATTAACGCATTCCGCTTATGCAGGGTAGCCTGCCAAAATCTGTAAAACGCCTTGAAACTCGTTTGCGACACTCATAAACGCTGGATAATGTCCCGTGCTCAGCAAGTTTGGATTCAAGGAAGGCCATGGTTCATTTTGATTGGCCCTTGTTAACCAACATAGTTTTATCAATATCGACAATATGAATTGTCATTAAAAGTCAAGACAAACCAAAATAATAACGGGGATAGGAATTATCAACAAAAATCATGGCAAGAGTAGTACAATTATCACATGCAAGACCAAACCGAAGGTGAAAAGCACCGAAAATATCCGGATCTCCAATCTCTCGTCTGACTTGTTTAACTTTATTTTCCCATTGCGAGATGAAGGTGTCAAATGGTACTGTACCTTTTATTTAAATTTTGAATTATTTATTTGTCTTCAATCTCAGTCGATTTATCTCAACAACTGGTGCACGGCCCGATATTAGGTAGACAAAGCGGCTCCTTACCCCTATTTTCAGACAATGTACTCGTTTCATGTACATTGTGCAACACCTTCAAGGCAGACAAAGTTTGCCCGAGTGTGGTGTCCCCATACTCTGTCGAGATAATACATCAGATTTGGAACAATATATGTTGTCGGGATGTGCTTGTGTATTCGTTGCATCTCTATAGTTAGGGTAGTAGTTTAATGATCTAATCCCCGTCTAGAGGACTGTGGTACGACTTCTTGTATGCCAATTGTCCTGATGTTAGCAAATGTGTAGTCTATCGTGGTGGAACTTTTACTCGTTTTGATTGTTGCTCCTGTCTCTAAAAGTGCAAACCCTTCCTCTGCCAATGGTTTTAGATAGCTTTGGCTAGTTATTGTTGTCTTGCTGACATCAATATTGGCACCTGTGAAGGTAATTCCGTTTAGTAATTCACTGACTCTGCATGTTTTGCCTAGCTCATGAATGAAGTATCTCGGCGTGCAATAAATCTTGTTTAGAGGTCGGTAAATATTTATAAATTGGAGGGTTGTGTTGCGACTACTGTGTGAATTGTCCCTTACCTTGGCGAGTATGTGCACGCCATTGTAACATATATATAAATATATAGAGATTCTATTATTACATCACAGATTCAAACCCGGCTCGTTTGTTTGTTTTAGAGTGTCAATATTTTGAATTCATTTAAAAAGCTTATTTTAAGGATCTGCATGTTTTGACTTTATTAAAATAGTATTAGAGGATTTACGTTTGCTTGCAATTATTTTAAATCTTCTGAGGACCTCCAAACATTTTGATATTTTGCTTTTATTTTGTTATTTCCTTATGTCGTGATTTTTGTTGATAACTTTTATAACCGTTGATATTTGATTGCTATTCTATATTGTCGTGACTTTTGTTGGAAATCCCTATTGCGCTTGGTTCTTTGCTGCTATTTTGTCTTACCGTGACTTTTAATGATAATTCGTATTGCCGTTCATAATTTGTATTTAAAAACATTTTGCGCTGCCCCTCAGCAAACATCACGGAACTGCTTTTCCCATTGCTTCATAGACGAAGGCAAATACACTACGCCACTGCGCTCGTTGGTATTTGGACGTGACTTTTGTTGATAATCACAACTGGCAAAAGTAATAGTTTGTTGCTATTTTGTCTTGCCGTACTTTTCGGCGAAAAAAGCCCATGCAGAGGAAGGAAACGAGAATACATGAATTATCAATTAAATTCACGGAAAGTTCAAACGTTCTTGTCAATAGGAGTTATCAACACAATCACGACAATACAAAATAGCAGCGAAGTATCAACGAACAATAGGAATTATCAACAAAAGTCACGGCGTGAAAAATGTCAACGGTAAAAGAAATTATCAACAAAAGTCACGGAATAACAATATAGAAGCGGAATATTAAAGACAATTTGAATTATTACCAAAAATCACGACAAGACAATGCGAAATTAAGCAATGCGAAAAGCAGTTTCGTGAACTTTGCTGAGGGGCAGCGCAAAAAGTTTATAAATACAAACTATCAATGGCAATACGAATTATCATTAAAAGTCACGGTAAGACAAAATACATAGCAGCGAAGTACCAAGCGCAATAGGGATTATCAACATAAGTCACGACAATATAGAATAGCAATCAAATATCAACGGTTGTAAAAGTTATCAACAAAATATACGACATGACGAAATAACAAAATAGCAGCAAAATATCAACGACAATCGAAATTATTACCAAAACTCGCGAATAAACAAAGTATCAACGACAGTAGAAATCAGCCAGCCTCAACGAGCCCGACGGCGTGGTGCATTCGACTCCGCCTCGCGACCAGAGGAAACACGTAATTGCGCGGCTTCGAGACCCATCTTTGGACAATTTGTATTTCTGAGTGGTTTATCTATGAAACAACGCGAAAGCAGTCCTGTGGACGTTAAACCTTAGCTTAAGGTCAGCTCGAAAAGTTTAAAAACCTAAATTGTTAACGGCAACAGGAAATATCAACAAAAGGTAAGACAAAATAGCGACTAAATGGGAATTATCAAGAAAAGTCATAGCAAGTTAAAATCTCAACGGCAATAGCAATTATCACTAAAAGCCCCGGTAAATTAAAATATTAGCAACAATTGGAATTATCAACAAGAATCACGGCGAAATATAATAGCAGCAAAATAGCAGTAATAATTAGACATATCAACAAAACTCACAGCAGCGGCAATAAAAATAATCAACAATAATCACAGAAAAACAAAAGAGCGACAAAGATCAAAGACAATAGGAATTATTAATAAAAGTCTCGGCAAGACAGAACAGCAGTAAAATATCAACGGCAATAGGAGTTATCAGCCAACGTTATGGCGTATGCATGCCTTCAGGAACTCTAAATGTAGCCTATGAGCTGCCCTGTGACCGGCAACTTTGGACTCTAGAGAAGGCCTGTTTCAGTCGACAGTACTGACGTCCAATTGGACTTCATACAAAACTGGGTAGAAATGCCAGTAGCCCGTGCACACTGCAATCTCCACAAATGTAGCAGAGCTTTACAATCTCAAAATATTGATTGTCAACAAAAGTCATATACAGTCTCAATTAAAGTAGCGGAGTACGATCACCCTCGCCTCTCATGACAACAACAAGTAGCAAAAATCACAACGTATTCTGCAATGATAAAATGATTCCTAAATTCGGGTCTCATTGCCGACGCAATGGCGTCGTGGACGCCATAGACGACGGGAGTTACAAAACAAAAGGCTTCTATTATTGGATTTAGCATGGCGTGGTGATGGCTATCGCGATGGAGAGAATTGATCGCGCCGCGTTAAAATGCCGTAATGATTGCTCTCTATACTCTCTCTTTTCTACTCATGCCCGCTCACTCCTGGTGGAGGTGGCGCGGGTGTCACATAAAGCGAGCAAACAAACAAGGTGTTTGTCACAGCTTAATAGTTCAACCATGCATCTCTAGTCTTAATCATAGACTTTACTGTTCTATTTAATATTGCGTAATCCTACTTTGCAAGTTCCAACTACTGTAATACCGTTTACAATTTACCCGCCTTCGCTAAAGAGTGGAGTCATGGCCGATACAACGTTTAGGGTATATTTAATAAATATTCGAAGTTTAAACAAAAATTTGAAGCTTGTGTTGGCTAAGCTTCCTGAGCCACTAATAAACTACGACGCCTTGGTCTTTACGGAAACGTGGGTTCGCCAGAGCAAGATTGATGACGCAAGAGAAGATGACTTAAGGAAATATGGCTACTCCCGGTACTTCTCGCGAGAAAGTAAAAGCAGAGCCGGTGGAGTGGCAATATTTGTTAAGAGCAAATATAATTGTAAACAAGTACCCGTGTGTATGGAAAAACCGGATATATGTATAGCTTCAACATCGATAAAAAACACACCTATTCAACTTGTAGGCATCTACCGATCACCGACGCATTGCACACTAAGAGATTCATTGAAAAGCTACCTGATATTTGCAAAGCCAGTGAATCAGAGAACAAATGTATTTTCACCGATGCTAATATTGATGTTGGCAAGACATCAGCAACAAGCCAAAAATATCTAAAGGCATTAGAAAAGGAGGGTTTTACATATTTGAAGACAGGAGCAACAAGGGACACGGGTAAATCTGTTACCACTATTGATCATGTACACGCCAAAGCCAGCAAACGTGTTATATTAGAAGCCGCAACGTCTCCTTTAGAGGGACTAGATCACCATGCGATCATCCTGGATGTAAATACATATACTTAAGCCATGGATTACACCCAAAATGGTTTTTAATTTTTGATCTAATTGATTACAAAAAAAATGGATTATTTATTCTAATGTTTGTGTTGGCCGCGGCCAAAACGGGCCAAGTGCCAGGAAGAAGCGGCTGATAGTTGCGTATGGCTGAAAGATTCCTGTGATTGTTCCTGTTGTCGTTTTTGTGGTTATTTCTGCCGTCATCCTCACGAGCTGCCCCAGACGAATAAAGTTTCTCGCTGCACGACCATCTTCCCGCTCTAGCTGACCACGTGCAGACGATTCGATGACACAACAACAACCTAAGCCATGAATTGCAAACAAAAATGGTTTTGAAATTTTAATTTAATTGATTACAAAAAAAATATGTTAAATTTTTTTTTTGATTTCATAGGTTACAAACAAAATTGTTTTGAAGTATTGATTTGATGGATTACAAACAACAAATGTTTTTAAGTTTTGAGTTGATGGATCACAAACAAAATTGTTTTGAAAGCTTGTCCAACCGAGAGTTCATGCCGTTTTTGCATCAAGCAAAAACGCAAATTTGTAAGAACATGCGGATCTAGACTGTCAGCGAAATAGGTGGCTTTCCTAAACCGCTGCCTTAATTATACAGCGCAGCTAAATCAGGACTAAACCGTTTCGCAATTTATACCTAAATGGAAACAGACATTTCAGTTATATTGTTTTACGTGCCGTTAGGGACACTCCTGAGGAACATTTTTATTCATTTATTTAATGTAGCCACCATCAGCAACAAGTACACTTTCCGTTCTGGCGCGAAAGCGCCCACAGGCCTTTGTTAAAATTAGCGGATTGAGATTCTTGAACGATTTGACAATGGCTCTGCGTAGCGCTTCTGTGTTTGCATGTCGAGGTTTGCTAGATACTCAATAACGCTTCATACATAGAAATACAGGTGATTTAAGTCTGGACTGTTAGGGAGCCACATCGCCTTGTCCCAGAACGCCGTCATGTTACCCCGCAGCCAATCTTGGACAAGGTGGCTGATGTGGGCGGGACCGCCATGTTGTTGAAAGACATATTGTATTCAGTTGGACACTCTATCAATCCATGTTTTTTCCACACTTCGCAAAGCACGCAAATACACTTTTTTGTTGCGGTTTCGTCTCTGTCAAAAAAGTGTGGGGGCATTGCGTTTCCTTCATTTCACACAACACTTAGGACGTGCACATTGGCAGGATGTTTGGTGTTATGCACGATTGGTACAACCTCAGGGTCACTTGCGAGCCACCGGTAACTTTTCGGGTTACGTTTTTGGTCAATGGTAAAGATTTTTTCGTCGGAGAAGATGTCCCGCCGTTTCGTGTCTCACTTGACTCATACTTGAAGATGAGATGGCAGCAAACCGGCGAAACCTTTAAACGCAGGTTTGCACCGTTTTGATCACGTTTGGCGTCCTCACTTCTTGTCGGCGATTGTGGATCTTTCTTCTAAGTGTTGCACCACCTAGCCCTGTCTCTGTAGCGTCGGGCATTATCGTAGACCGTTGCTCTTTTAAATCCAGTGATGTTGATGATTTTGGCTGGTCGATATCCGGCACGAAGCGATTAGATAACAATTGTTCCTCGGTCAGATACTAGAATCAGGTTGCGCCAGCCGTTCATGATGACAATGTGCTTTTTGTTCTATTGTGAGTGGGCTGTCTGCTCACGCAAACCGAAATGAATTAACGCATTTCGCCTATGCAGGGTAGCCCGCCAAAATCTGTAAAACGCATTTATACTCGTTTGCGACACTCATAAACGCTGGATAATATCCCGTGCTCGGCAAGTTTGGATTCAAGGAAGGCTTCATTCCGATTGGCTTTTGCTTAAGCTAGGTAGAAACACGAAGTACGTGCAGGACGTGCGGCAACCAAAACCCATGCAGAGGAAGACAAGAATCGAAGGAAATAAGTTGGCGACGGGGCCAGGAAGAGACGTGCTCGATGAGAGTGCCTTCTGTGGGGCAGGGTGCTCAACTAACCAACAGAGTTTTATCAATATCGATAATATGATTTGTCATTAAAAGTCAAGACAAACCAACATATTAACGGGAATAGAAATCATCAACAAAAATCATGGCAAGACAAAATAGCAGCAAAATATCAACGCCAATAGAAGTTGACAACAACAGTCACGACAAGACAGAAATCAACGAGAATAGGAATTATCAGAAAATGTCACGGCATGACAAATAGCAGCAAATGTGGCCGACGGGAACAGAGCCAACAAAGACGATGGTCGAGCGACTTTTGCTGGGGATAAAGGCGTTACCAAGAAAGGCTCCGATGATCATAGGAGGGGATTTTGATGCGGGATTGACCCGGAACGAAGGGTGGCCTTGCTAGACTTACTGGATGATACCGGCTGTTGACTAGTTAACAGGGCAGATGTGTACACATATGAATGCTGTCCCAAGACATCAGTTATTGAATATTTTTGCAATCGATATATACAAAAGGAACATACAATTTACAGGGGACGACAATTCTTTACAGGAAGGTGCGGGACTCAGACGAAATTTACCTATAAGTATCCGGGTAAAAATTAATGGCAGTATTGACGAGCGAAGAAAAAAGGAAGGTTAAAAGAGAAAGCTCCAAAACGCGAACGTTTCGTCAGATTTGATGGCAGCGGTGTGCTGGTGGGCTGCACTGGGTCGACACCTCACTGGCACGACGGTCTGTGCGGTGTCTTAGCAAATCTGGTCGGTCTTGTTGGTAAACAAGACCGAGGAACCGGGAGCGAGCGAAATATGCGACAGTACGCAACGAAGAGGGTGGCGTATATGACGTATGTCATATCATTACTGACTTCGGATTATTTGATAAACTTTCGATTTCTAAATTTCTCAATTCCACAACACTTATTTATCGCGCCTGTCTCCTTGCGACTTTTTCCTATTCCCACGGACCAAAAAGAATTTGAAGAGTCAATGTTTCAAGAATATAAAAAAATAAAGAAAAACATGCAGGAGCAACTTAACTCGATATGTCGTAAGACGTCTTTAAAAAATGCTTCAACGAGTGGGAAAGGAGATGGCACAAACGCACTGCTAATGCATTGCGAATAAAGATTATTTTTATTTATTAAAATTGTATATTTATTTATATATTTTTATGTATCATAACTTTTTGACCGTCGTATATATACATATAGAAAAAAAACGTGCTTTTGAGAGACAAAAATGGGTTTCGAGCATACTGTGACATTTTTTAATTACTTTGTATAGCGTCTTACGAGAATACCTTTATCTCAAGCCAAGCTGGATGTATGTGCCACCGACGTAAGTGCATCACGCATTTCCGAAACCGTCACGCCTCAAAAAATGATTTATCGTTTTGACTGAGCCTAGTCGTACGGTTCGTTATGAGTAGCCGCCATAGGCGCGAAGAAGCCAATGTTTCGGGTTTTCATCTTTTTGTCTATACGACTTTGGTCGTCAACGCTCTAACAAGAAGCCCAAACCTTACCCCATGTCGGCAATGGTAATCAACAACGTTTGGACGAGACAATACATTGTTTTTATCTTTTTTTCCATTCTAATTTTTGTGTTGGCTGGGGCAAAAAACGGGCGAAGTATCAGGGAGAGGCTGCCGATAGTTGCGTATGTCTGGAAGAGTCATGTGATTGTTGCTGTTGTCGTTTTTGTGGTTATTTCTGCCGCCATCGTTACGAGCTGCCCCAGACGAATAAAGTTTCTCGCTGCACCACGATATTTCCCGCTCTAGCTGACCACGTGCAAACGATTCGATGACACAACAATAACAACAACAAATTCAGAGGTGGTGAAATGTCCCCTCTCAAATGCGGGCTATATTGATTACCACTGCACTTCGTTAGGCTTATCGTACCGTGTCGACGTGGCTATCATGATGGCGAGACTTTGCCGCTCGTTTAACAGGCTACAATGAGTGGTACTTGGCTATAGCGGTACTAAAATTGTCTATTGTCTTCTCGGTCTCGAGTTGGCTCGACAGAAGTGGCAAATTACAAACACATAAATTCCACAAACGAGAATATCACAAAAAAACAAGCAGGGACATGAAGGTTTATTTAGTCAGCAACATAATCTTCCCCTCTTTCAATGACGCGTTGCTAAGTAACAGTACAACCAACTTTTCAATCCCTCCTCTGTAAAAGCCTTGTTTTCTGGAGACGAAAAAGTGTTATATCTAATTTTGGAGGTACTCAAACAAAACGAAAAAGAATGCAAGCAAATTCAAATCTTCAAAAGACGTTTTAAATGCATTTGAAAAAAGATCAGATCCTCAACAGACCTTATTAAATGAATTCGAAAAAATCAAACTCTCTAAAGACTTAAAACAAATAAGCGAGCCGAGTTTGAATCTGTGATGTAATAGTATATATATATATATATATATATATATATATATATATATACACAGTGGTATACACATATTCGCCAAAATAAGGATTGACACAGTTGCCATAAAATCCTCTCAAGGGATATCATACCATCACCACAACTATACAAATGACACGAACACTCCCCCACACACTGACAATATATCTAATATTACACGCGTTCATAATATTTTAAGATTTTTTTAAAAATAAAAAGAATAGTTCAGAAAAGATAAATTTATAAAATATATAAATGTATATACGGCAATGTACCACGCGTATGTACAGAGCCACCTAACATACGGTCTGGAGGTGTACGGTCTTTCTTATGCATCTAATATAACTCCGCTTCATTTGCTTCAGAAAAGAGCACTTCGTCTTGTCTTAGGCCTCCCACATCGCGTCTCAATAACGATAGAACAATATAAGGAACTCTCGGTGCTCCCGTTACCACATCTTATTAAATTTACCATAGTTGTCGAAATAAAGCGTATCCTTCTTGGCCATCATCCCAACCTGGTTGGCCTTATCGAATCTGCAAGGACCCGAAACACCCGAGGCTCGGCATCTCACTTGCTTATTGTCTCCCCGGCCACAAGTACGCAATCAGGGTTTGCACTATGTAATTCAGGTGTTACCTTGTGGAACAAGTTACCTAGTGACATTAGGACACTAATATCGCTAGTCAATTCAAAACACTGCTAGAACGCACTATCTACCTTACTTGCGTCTGATTAAACCATAATTATGTAATCATGTAACACAATCTATAGATAAATAATTGCACTAACACGAGATATACGGTGATAATGTATAAAATCTTACTGCCTAAACTGTACATACGCTTCGCACTAGCCTTGGGCTATATGAAGTTGTAACACCAATGAGAAACTACAATAAGAAATGAGTAAACGTCATATCATATACATATCATATCAAATAGAGGTAAAAAACGACCCAAATTTGACTTTCTGGGAAAAGAAAGAAAACCGAAAAGTAAACACAAAGCACACAAAGTAGAATATTTGTTAATAGCAGATATGAAGTGGAGGCGAATGAAAAATGCAGACAATTGGCATACAAAAAGTCTAAAGAAATGCGACAAGCACGCACGCATTTCCTGACAACACATATACAATAACACCAAAAACAAAGAATACGATGGCATTGGCACTCTTCCACCTCACAGTTGTTCCAAGGCTGATGTACGATCTCGACAGAGTATAGGGACACTTCACTCTGGCAAATTTTGTCTGCTCCAAAAGTGTTGCACAATGTACATATAACGAGTACTTTGCTTGTCGTAATGGGGGGTAAGAAGCCGCTTGGTGTTACTAATGTTGGGCTGTGCACCAGTTGTTAAGATAATTCGATTAAGGTTGTAGACGTTGCGTACAGTACCATTCGAAACATTCATCTCGAAATGGAAAAATAAAGCTGAGCAAGTCCGACGAGAGGTTGAAGATCTGAATATTTTCGGTGCCTCTCACCTTCGGTTTGGTCTTGCCAGTGATAATTGCCACGTCTGTATATTGTTCGAGGCTATGATCACCTGGTCTGTTAAGGTCCCAACTTTTACGAAGTGCACACAGAGTGCGTCTGTAGACTATTGTCTCAAGCGTGTACAAATTATCATCAATCATGACCGTCGGCCTGGCTGGTCTTTACGAAGAGATCACTGTCCCTCTTGAATAACATGCTAAGAGCTGTTGACAACAGTATGAGTATCAATGTTATATGCATACCCAATCAATATGAGTGAAATACATGTTATGATGGAAACAAAAAATACAATAAGATTTGCCAATGAAAGGAGAAACATGAGCTAGAGCAGTTAAGTAAAACATCATGCCACCTTCAAGCCTTTCAGTGGGCTAGATGGCTTTCTTAGCCGCTTCCTTAGTTATAAAACACTGTGACAACCCGTTTTTGGCACTCACAAACCTTGGATATATATCCGGAACCGGCCCCATAATCGGCAACTTTGGACTTATTGGAGGCCGTAGTTCAGCCGGGGGACTGAAGTCCAATTAGCCCTTATATAAACTGGGTGGGAACAGTGAAAACGTGTGGCGAAAGAAGCCCATGCAGAGAAAGGAAACGAGAATATATAAATTATCATAAAAAGTCACGGAAAGTTAAAAGCTTTTTTGTCAATAAAAGTTATCAACATAATCACGACAATACAAAATAGCAGCAAAGTATCAACGAACAATAGGAATTATTAAGAACAGTCACGGTGTGAACAATGTCAACGGTAAAAGAGATTATCAACAAAAGTCACGGAATAACAATAAAGAAGCGAAATACTAAAGGCAGTTGGAATTATCAGCTAAAGTCAGGACAAAAAAAACATCACCGGCAATGCGAGTTATTAACAAAAACCACGGGAAGGCAAAATATCATCGGCAGTTAGAATTATCAACAAAAGTCACGTAAAATTACCAAAGAGCGCAGTGGCGTAGTGCAGTCGCCTCCGTCTCGCGACCGGAGTGCGCGGGTTCGAATCCCACCATTGGACATGTATTATTATTATGAGGGTCCGTCTATGAAGCAATGCGAAAAGCAGTTCCGTGATCTTTGCTGAGGGGCAGCGCAAAAAGTTCATAAATACAAACTATCAGTAACGGTAATACGAATTATCATTAAAAGTCACGGTAAGACAAAATTAGCAGCAAAGTACCAACGCAATAGGGATTATTTATAGTTTATTTTCAATATAATACATTATGCATATGTTACACGTATCAAGATGGAGAGAATAGGGATTATTAACATAAGTCACGACAATATAGAATAGCAATCAAATATCAACGGTTGTAAAAGTTATCAACAAAAAATACGACATGATGAAATAACAAAATAGCAGCAAAATATCAACGACAATCGGAATTATTACCAAAACTCGCGAATAGACAAAAAATCAGCCAGCCATCAGGAAGATTCAACGAGCCCGACGGCGTGGTGCATTCGACTCCGCCTCGCGACCAGAGGAAACATGTAGGTGCGCGGCTTCGAGACCCATCCTTGGACAATTTGTATTTCTGGGGTTTATCTATGAAACAATGCGAAAGCAGTCCTGTGGACGTTAAACCTTAGCTTAAGGTCAGCTCGAAAAGTTTAAAAACCCAAATTGTTAACGGCAATAGCAAATATCACTAAAGGCCCCGGTAAATTAAAATATTAGCGATAATAGGAATTATCAACAAGAATCACGGCGAAATAAAATAGTTAGTGATAATTAGACATATCAACAAAATTCACAGCAGCAGCAATAAAAATGATCAACAATAATCACGGCAAAACAAAAGAGCGACAAAGATCAAAGACAATAGGAATTATCAATAAAAATCACGGCAATTTGCTACAGCAGTAAAATATCAACGACAATAGGAGTTATCAGCCAACGTTATGGCGTTTGCATGCATTCAGGATTTCTGAATGTTGCCTTTGAGCTGCCCTGTGACCGGCAGTTTTGGGCTCCAGAGAAGGCCTGTTTCAGTCGGCAGCACTGACGTCCAATTGGACCCCATACAAAACTGGGTAGAAATGCCAGTAGCCCGTGCACACTGCAATCTCCACAAATGTAGCAGAGCTTTACAATCTCAAAATATTGATTGTCAACAAAAGTCATATACAGTCTCAATTAAAGTAGCGGAGTACGATCACCCTCGTCCCTCACGACAACAACAAGTAGCAACATGGAAAGCGACCGGACGGGCTGACACTAACGTCCTTCGAGATGGGTCGCATGCTGGTATGGGATGCAACCGTTACTGACTCATTAGCCCCCTCAATGGTCAGTGCGGGAGCGGAACATGCTGGACACGCGTCTATGTTGGCGGAAGCGAACAAGTGCAGAAAGTATGTCAGTATCACTTACCCCCACGACTTTCGTCCACTGGCATTCGAGACATTAGGGGGACCTGGCCCGAGGACGCATAAACTTATTCAACGTGTCGGCAAGGCGCTCAATCGTTCGGCAGGGGACCCTAGGGCTGTCGAGTACCTGCACCAGAGACTATCGTTGGACATTCAGCGGGGTAACGCCGCCTCTGTGCGTGGAACTCTGCTAGACTGGACCCGCCCGAACCTGGAGGATATGTGACGTTTCCACTTGATTTATCTGGTGTACACGTTCATAAGGATATGCCTCTTGCATATAAGCAAATAAAATAATCGTAAAAGTAGCAACATTCACAACGTATTCTGCAATGATAAACAAACAAGGTGTTTGTCACAGCCTAATAGTTCAACCATGTATCTCTAGTCTTAATCATAGACTTTACTATTCTATTTAATCTTGCCTAATCCTACTTTGCAAGTTCCAACTACTGTAATACCGTTTACACGTTACCCGTCTTCGCTAAAAAGTGGAGCCATGGCCGATACAACGTTTAGGGTATATTTAATAAATATTCGAAGTTTAAACAAAAATTTGAAGCGTGTGTTGGCAAAGCTTTCTAAGCCACTGGATTACGACGCTTTGGTCTTCACGGAAACGTGGGTCCGCCAGAGCAAGATGTCTTGTGATCACTTAAGCATTGATGGCTACTCCCGGTACCTCTCGCCAGAAAGTAAAAGCAGAGCCGGTGGAAGGGCAATATTTATTAAGAGCAAATATAAATGTAAACAAGTACCTGTGTGTACGGAAAGACCGGATATATGTATAGTATCAACATTGATAAAAAACACAACTATTCAACTTATAGGCATATACCGATCACAGAAGCATTGCACACCAAGCGAATTCATTGAAAAGCTACCTGATATTTGCAAAGCCAGTGAATCAGAGAACAAATTTATTCTCACCGATGCTAATATTGATGTTGGCAAGACATCAGCAACAAGCCAAAAATATCTAAAGGCATTAGAAAATGAGGGTTTTACATATTTGAAGACAGGACCAACAAGGGACACAGGTAAATCTGTTACCACTATTGATCATGACACGCCAAAGTCAGCAAAAGTGTTATATGTAAAGTCGCAACGTCTCCTTTAGAGGGACTAGATCACCATGAGATCATCCTGGATGTAAAGATATATACTTAAGCCATGGATTACACCCAAAATGGTTTTGAATTTTTGATCTAATTGATTACAATAAAAAAAATGATTTTTTTTAATTCTAATTTTTGTGTTGGCCGCGGCCAAAACGGGCCAAGTGCCAGGAAGAGGCGGCTGATAGTTGCGTATGGCTGAAAGAGTCCTGTGATTGTTCCTGTTGTCGTTTTTGTGGTGATTTCTGTCGTCATCCTTACGAGCTGCCCCAGACGAATAAAGTTTCTCGCTGCACGACCATCTTCCCGCTCTAGCTAACCACGTGCAGACGATTCGATGACACAACAACTCAAGCCATGAATTGCAAACAAAAATGGTTTTGAAACTTTGATTTAATTGATTTAAAAAATCAATTTTGAAATTTTAATTTAATGGGATACAAACAGAAAAAATGTTGAAGTTTTGATTTGATGGATTACAAAAAAATGTTTTGAAATTCTGACTTGATGAATTACAAACAAATTGTTTTGAAGTTTTGTCCAACCGAGAGTTCATGCCGTTTTTTGCATCAAGCGAGAACGCGAATTTGTAAGAACATGCGGATCTAGATTGTCATCGAAATAGACGGCTTTTCTAAACCGCTGCCATAATTATACGGGGCAGCTAAAACCGGACTAAACCGTTTCGCAATTCATACCTAAATGAAAACAGACATTTCAGTTATATTTTTTTACGTGCCATTGGGGACACTCCTGAGGAACATTTTCATTCATTTATTTCATGTAGCCACCATCAGCGTCAATTACACTTTCCGTTCTGGCGCGAAAGCGCCCACAGGTCTTTGTCAAAATTAGCAGATTGAGATTCTTGAACGATTTGACAATGGCTCTGCGTAGCGCTTCTGTGTTTGCATGTCGAGACTTGCTAGACTCTCGCTCAATAACGCTTCATACATAGGAATACAGGTGATTCTTTTAAATCCAGTCATCAACATCGATGAGTTCGGCTGGTTGATGTCCGGACGAAGCGATTATATAACGGTTGCTCCTCGGTCATTTTCTAGACTCAGGTTGCGCCGGCCGTTCATAATGACAGTGTGTTTTTTTTTCTATTGTGAGTGGGCTATCTGCTCACGCAATTAACGCATTCCGCTTATGCAGGGTAGCCTGCCAAAATCTGTAGGACGCCTTGAAACTCGTTTGCGACACTCATAAACGCTGGATAATGTCCCGTGCTCAGCAAGTTTGGATTCAAGGAAGGCCATGGTTCATTTTGATTGGCCCTTGTTAACCAACAGAGTTTTATCAATATCGACAATATGAATTGTCATTAAAAGTCAAGACAAACCAAAGTAATAACGGGGATAGGAATTATCAACAAAAATCATGGCAAGAGTAGTACAAATGTGGCAATTATCACATGCAAGACCAAACCGAAGGTGAAAAGCACCGAAAATATCCGGATCTCCAATCTCTCGTCTGACTTGTTTAACTTTATTTTCCCATTGCGAGATGAAGGTGTCAAATGGTACTGTACCTTTTATTTTTTTTCTAATTATTTATTTGTCTTCAATCTCAGTCGATTTATCTCAACAACTGGTGCACAGCCCGATATTAGGTAGACAAAGCGGCTCCTTACCCCTATTTACAGACAATGTACTCGTTTCATGTACATTGTGCAACACCTTCAAGGCAGACAAAGTTTGCCCGAGTGTGGTGTCCCCATAGTCTGTCGAGATAATACATCAGATTTGGAACAATATATGTTGTCGGGATGTGCTTGTGTATTCGTTGCATCTCTATGGTTAGGGTAGTAGTATAATGATCTAATCCCCGTCTAGAGGACTGTGCTACGACTTCTTGTATGCCAATTGTCCTGATGTTAGCAAATGTGTAGTCTATCGTGGTGGAACTTTTACTCGTTTTGATTGTTGCTCCTGTCTCTAAAAGTGCAAAACCTTCCTCTGCCAATGCTTTTAGATAGCTTTGGCTAGTTATTGTTGTCTTGCTGACATCAATATTGGCACCTGTGAAGGTAATTCCGTTTAGTAATTCACTGACTCTGCATGTGTTGTCTAGCTCATGAATGAAGATTCTCGGCGTGCAATAAATCTTGTTTAGAGGTCGGTAAATATTTATAAATTGGAGGATTGTGTTGCGACTACTGTGTCAATTGTCCCTAACCTTGGCGAGTATGTGCACACTATTGTAACATATATATATATATGTATATATATATATATATATATATATATATATATATATATATATATATATATATACAGAGATTCTATTATTACACCACAGATTCAAACCCGGCTCGTTTGTTTGTTTTAGAGTTTCAATATTTTGAATTCATTTAAAAAGCTTATTTTAAGGATCTGCATGTTTTGAATTTATTTAAATAGTATTAGAGGATTTACGTTTGCTTGCAATTATTTAAAATCTTCTAAGGACCTCCAAAAATTTTGATATTTTGCTTGTATTTTGTTATTCCCTCATGTCATGATTTTTGTTGATAACTTTTATAACCGTTGATATTTGATTGCTATTCTATATTGTCGTGACTTTTGTTGAAAATCCCTATTGCGCTTGGTTCTTTGCTACTATTTTGTCTTACCGTGACTTTTAATGATAATTAATTGCGCTCGTTGGTATTTGGACGTGACTTTTGTTGATAATCACAACTGGCAACGGTGATATTTTGTTGCTATTTTGTCTTGCAGTGCTTTTGGGCGAAAGAAGCCCATGCAGGGGAAGGAAACGAGAATACATGAATTATCAATTAAATTCACGGAAAGTTAAAACTTTCCTGTCAATAGGAGTTATCAACATAATCACGACAATACAAAATAGCAGCAAAGTATCAACGAACAATAGGAATTATCAACAAAAGTCACGGCGTGAAAAATGTCAACGGTAAAAGAAATTATCAACAAATGTCACGGAATAACAATATAGAAGGGAATATCAAAGACAGTTTGAATTATTACCAAACGTCACGACAAGACAACATTTTACCGGCAATACGAGTTATTAGCAAAAAGCACAGCAAGACAAAATAGCAACAAAATATCAACGGCAGTTGTAATTATCAACAAACTCACGTCTAAATACGAACGAGCGCAGTGGCGTAGTGCATTCGCATATATTTATTTATATATTTTTATGTATCATAACTTTTTGACCGTCGTATATATACATATAGAAAAAAAACGTGCTTTTGAGAGACAAAAATGGGTTTCGAGCATACTGTGACATTTTTCTAATTAGTTTGCATAGCGTCTTACGAGAATACCTTTATCTCAAGCCAAGCTAAATGTATGTGCCACCGACGTAAGTGCATCACGTATTTCCGAAACCGTCACTCCTCAAAAAATGATTTATCGTTTTGACTGAGCCTAGTCGTACGGTTCGTTATGAGTAGCCGTCATAGGCGCGAAGAAGCTAATGTTTCGGGTCAACGCTCTAACAAGAAGCCCAAACCTTACCCCATGTCAGCAATGGTAATCAACAACGTTTGGACGAGACAATACATTGTTTTTATCTTTTTTTCCATTCTAATTTTTGTGTTGGCTGGGGCAAAAAACGGGCGAAGTATCAGGGAGAGGCTGCCAATAGTTGCGTATGTCTGGAAGAGTCATGTGATTGTTGCTGTTGTCGTTTTTGTGGTTATTTCTGCCGCCATCGTTACGAGCTGCCCCAGACGAATAAAGTTGCTCGCTGCACCACGATCTTCCCGCTCTAGCTGACCACGTGCAAACGATTCGATGACACAACAATAACAACAACAAATTCAGAGGTGGTGAAATGTCCCCTCTCAAATGCGGGCTATATTGATTACCACTGCACTTCGTTAGGCTTATCGTACCGTGTCGACGTGGCTATCATGATGGCGAGACTTTGCCGCTCGTTTAACAGGCTACAATGAGTGGTACTTGGCTATAGCGGTACTAAAATTGTCTATTGTCTTCTCGGTCTCGAGTTGGCTCGACAGAAGTGGCAAATTACAAACACACAAATTCCACAAACGAGAATATCACAAAAAAAAACAAGCAGGGACATGCAGGTATATTTAGTCAGCAACATAATCTTCCCCTCTTTGAATGACGTCTTGCTAAGTAACAGTACAACCAACTTTTCAATCCCTCCTCTGTAAAAGCCTTGTTTTCTGGAAACAAAAAAGTGTTACATCTAATTTTGGAGGTACTCAAACAATACGAAAAAGAATGCAAGCAAATTCAAATCCTCAAAAGACGTTTTAAATGCATTTGAAAAAAAATCAGATCCTCAACAGACCTTATTAAATGAATTCGAGAAAAAATCAAACTCTCTAAAGACTTAAAACAAATAAACGAGCCGAGTTTGAATCTGTGATGTAATAGTATATATATATATATATATATATATACAGTGGTATACACATATTCGCCAAAATAAGGATTGACACAGTTGCCATACAATCCTCTCAAGGGATATCATACCATCACCACAACTATACAAATGACACGAACACTCACCCAAACACTGACAATATATCTAATATTACACGCGTTCATAATATTTTAAGATTTTTTTAAAAATAAAAAGAATAGTTCAGAAAAGATAAATTTATAAAATATATAAATAGAGTAAAAACGACCCGAATTTGACCCTGGGAAAAGAAAGAAAACCGAAAAGTAAACACAAAGCAGACAAAGTCGAATATTTGTTAATAGCAGATATGAAGTGGAGGCAAATGAAAAATGCAGACAATTGGCATACAAAAAGTCTAAAGAAATGCGACAAGCACGCACGCATTTCCTGACAACACATATACAATAACACCAAAAACAAAGAATACGATGGCATTGGCACTCTTCCACCTCACAGTTGTTCCAAGGCTGATGTACGATCTCGACAGAGTATAGGGACACTTCACTCTGGCAAATTTTGTCTGCTCCAAAAGTGTTGCACAATGTACATATAACGAGTACTTTGCTTGTCGTAATGGGGGTAAGAAGCCGCTTGGTGTTACTAATGTTGGGCTGTGCACCAGTTGTTAAGATAATTCGATTAAGGTTGTAGACGTTGCGTACAGTACCATTCGAAACATTCATCTCGAAATGGAAAAATAAAGCTGAGCAAGTCCGACGAGAGGTTGAAGATCTGAATATTTTCGGTGCCTCTCACCTTCGGTTTGGTCTTGCCAGTGATAATTGCCACGTCTGTATATTGTTCGAGGCTATGATCACCTGGTCTGTTAAGGTCCAAATTTTTACGAAGTGCACACAGAGTGCGTCTGTAGACTATTGTCTCAAGCGTGTACAAATTATCATCAATCATGACCGTCTGCCTGGCTGGTCTTTACGAAGAGATCACTGTCCCTCTTGAATAACATGCTAAGAGCTGTTGACAACAGTGTGAGTATCAATGTTATATGCATACCCAATATGAGTGAAATACATGTTATGATGGAAACAAAAAATACAATAAGATTTGCCAATGAAAGGAGAAACATGAGCTAGAGCAGTAAAGTAAAACATCATGCCACCTTCAAGCCTTTCAGCGGGCTAGATGGCTTTCTTAGCCGCTTCCTTAGTTATAAACACTGTGACAACCCGTTTTTGGCACTCACAAACCTTGGATATATATCCGGAACCGGCCCCATAATCGGCAACTTTGGACTTATTGGAGGCCGTAGTTCAGCCGGGGGACTGAAGTCCAATTGGCCCTTATATAAACTGGGAGGGAACAGTGAAAATGTGTGGCGAAGGAAGCCCATGCAGAGAAAGGAAACGAGGATATATAAATTATCATAAAAAGTCACGGAAAGTTAAAAGCTTTTTTGTCAATAAATGTTATCAACATAATCACGACAATACAAAATAGCAGCAAAGTATCAACGAACAATAGGAATTATTAAGAACAGTCACGGTGTGAACAATGTCAACGGTAAAAGAGATTATCAACAAAAGTCACGGAATAACAATAAAGAAGCGAAATACTAAAGGCAGTTGGAATTATCAGCTAAAGTCAGGACAAAAAAAACATCACCGGCAATGCGAGTTATTAACAAAAACCACGGGAAGGCAAAATATCATCGGCAGTTAGAATTATCAACAAAAGTCACGTAAAATTACCAAAGAGCGCAGTGGCGTAGTGCAGTCGCCTCCGTCTCGCGACCGGAGTGCGCGGGTTCGAATCCCACCATTGGACATGTATTATTATTATGAGGGTCCGTCTATGAAGCAATGCGAAAAGCAGTTCCGTGATCTTTGCTGAGGGGCAGCGCAAAAAGTTCATAAATACAAACTATCAGTAACGGTAATACGAATTATCATTAAAAGTCACGGTAAGACAAAATTAGCAGCAAAGTACCAACGCAATAGGGATTATTTATAGTTTATTTTCAATATAATACATTATGCATATGTTACACGTATCAAGATGGAGAGAATAGGGATTATTAACATAAGTCACGACAATATAGAATAGCAATCAAATATCAACGGTTGTAAAAGTTATCAACAAAAAATACGACATGATGAAATAACAAAATAGCAGCAAAATATCAACGACAATCGGAATTATTACCAAAACTCGCGAATAGACAAAAATCAGCCAGCCATCAGGAAGATTCAACGAGCCCGACGGCGTGGTGCATTCGACTCCGCCTCGCGACCAGAGGAAACATGTAGGTGCGCGGCTTCGAGACCCATCCTTGGACAATTTGTATTTCTGGGGTTTATCTATGAAACAATGCGAAAGCAGTCCTGTGGACGTTAGACCTTAGCTTAAGGTCAGCTCGAAAAGTTTAAAAACCCAAATTGTTAACGGCAATAGCAAATATCACTAAAGGCCCCGGTAAATTAAAATATTAGCGATAATAGGAATTATCAACAAGAATCACGGCGAAATAAAATAGTTAGTGATAATTAGACATATCAACAAAATTCACAGCAGCAGCAATAAAAATGATCAACAATAATCACGGCAAAACAAAAGAGCGACAAAGATCAAAGACAATAGGAATTATCAATAAAAATCACGGCAATTTGCTACAGCAGTAAAATATCAACGACAATAGGAGTTATCAGCCAACGTTATGGCGTTTGCATGCATTCAGGATTTCTGAATGTTGCCTTTGAGCTGCCCTGTGACCGGCAGTTTTGGGCTCCAGAGAAGGCCTGTTTCAGTCGGCAGCACTGACGTCCAATTGGACCCCATACAAAACTGGGTAGAAATGCCAGTAGCCCGTGCACACTGCAATCTCCACAAATGTAGCAGAGCTTTACAATCTCAAAATATTAATTGTCAACAAAAGTCATATACAGTCTCAATTAAAGTAGCGGAGTACGATCACCCTCGCCTCCCATGACAACAACAAGTAGCAAAAATCACAACGCATTCTGCAATGATAGACAAACAAGGTGTTTGTCACAGCCTAATAGTTCAACCATGTATCTCTAGTCTTAATCATAGACTTTACTATTCTATTTAATCTTGCCTAATCCTACTTTGCAAGTTCCAACTACTGTAATACCGTTTACACGTTACCCGTCTTCGCTAAAAAGTAGAGCCATGGCCGATACAACGTTTAGGGTATATTTACTAAATATTCGTAGCCTAAACAAAAATTTGAAGCAGGTGTTAACTAAGCTCCGTGAACCACTCCAAAGCTACGACGCTTTGGTCTTTACGGAAACGTGGGTCCGCCAGAGCAAGATTGATGACGCAAGAGAAGATGACTTAAGGAAATATGGCTACTCCCGGTACTTCTCGCCAGAAAGTGAAAGCAGAGCCGGTGGAGTGGCAATATATATTAAGAGCAAATATAATTGTAAACAAGTACCTGTGTGTACGGAAAGACCGGATATATGTATAGTATCCATATTGATAAAAAACACAACTATTCAACTTATAGGCATATACCGATCACCGAAGCATTGCAGACCAAAAGAATTCATTGAAAAGCTACCTGATATTTGCAAAGCCAGTGAATCAGAGAACAAATTTATTCTCACCGATGCTAATATTGATGTTCGCAAGACAACAGCAACAAGCCAAAAATATCTAAAGGCATTAGAAAATGAGGGTTTTACATATTTGAAGACAGGACCAACAAGGGACACAGGTAAATCTGTTACCACTATTGATCATGTACACGCCAAAGTCAGCAAAAGTGTTATATGTAAAGTCGCAACGTCTCCTTTAGAGGGACTAGATCACCATGAGATCATCCTGGATGTAAATATATATACTTAAGCCATGGATTACATCCAAAATGGTTTTGAATTTTTGATCTAATTGATTACAATAAAAAAAATGATTTTTTTAAATTCTAATTTTTGTGTTGGCCGCGGCCAAAGCGGGCCAAGTGCCAGGAAGAGGCGGCTGATAGTTGCGTATGGCTGAAAGAGTCCTGTGATTGTTCCTGTTGTCGTTTTTGTGGTGATTTCTGTCGTCATCCTTACGAGCTGCCCCAGACGAATAAAGTTTCTCGCTGCACGACCATCTTCCCGCTCTAGCTAACCACGTGCAGACGATTCGATGACACAACAACTCAAGCCATGAATTGCAAACAAAAATGGTTTTGAAACTTTGATTTAATTGATTTAAAAAATCTATTTTGAAATTTTAATTTAATGGGATACAAACAGAAAAAATGTTGAAGTTTTGATTTGATGGATTACAAAAAAAAGTTTTGAAATTCTGACTTGATGAATTACAAACAAATTGTTTTGAAGTTTTGTCCAACCGAGAGTTCATGCCGTTTTTTGCATCAAGCGAGAACGCGAATTTGTAAGAACATGCGGATCTAGATTGTCATCGAAATAGACGGCTTTTCTAAACCGCTGCCATAATTATACGGGGCAGCTAAAACCGGACTAAACCGTTTCGCAATTCATACCTAAATGAAAACAGACATTTCAGTTATATTTTTTTACGTGCCATTGGGGACACTCCTGAGGAACATTTTTATTCATTTATTTCATGTAGCCACCATCAGCGTCAATTACACTTTCCGTTCTGGCGCGAAAGCGCCCACAGGTCTTTGTCAAAATTAGCAGATTGAGATTCTTGAACGATTTGACAATGGCTCTGCGTAGCGCTTCTGTGTTTGCATGTCGAGACTTGCTAGACTCTCGCTCAATAACGCTTCATACATAGGAATACAGGTGATTCTTTTAAATCCAGTCATCAACATCGATGAGTTCGGCTGGTTGATGTCCGGACGAAGCGATTATATAACGGTTGCTCCTCGGTCATTTTCTAGACTCAGGTTGCGCCGGCCGTTCATAATGACAGTGTGTTTTTTTTTCTATTGTGAGTGGGCTATCTGCTCACGCAATTAACGCATTCCGCTTATGCAGGGTAGCCTGCCAAAATCTGTAGGACGCCTTGAAACTCGTTTGCGACACTCATAAACGCTGGATAATGTCCCGTGCTCAGCAAGTTTGGATTCAAGGAAGGCCATGGTTCATTTTGATTGGCCCTTGTTAACCAACAGAGTTTTATCAATATCGACAATATGAATTGTCATTAAAAGTCAAGACAAACCAAAGTAATAACGGGGATAGGAATTATCAACAAAAATCATGGCAAGAGTAGTACAAATGTGGCAATTATCACATGCAAGACCAAACCGAAGGTGAAAAGCACCGAAAATATCCGGATCTCCAATCTCTCGTCTGACTTGTTTAACTTTATTTTCCCATTGCGAGATGAAGGTGTCAAATGGTACTGTACCTTTTATTTTTTTTCTAATTATTTATTTGTCTTCAATCTCAGTCGATTTATCTCAACAACTGGTGCACAGCCCGATATTAGGTAGACAAAGCGGCTCCTTACCCCTATTTACAGACAATGTACTCGTTTCATGTACATTGTGCAACACCTTCAAGGCAGACAAAGTTTGCCCGAGTGTGGTGTCCCCATAGTCTGTCGAGATAATACATCAGATTTGGAACAATATATGTTGTCGGGATGTGCTTGTGTATTCGTTGCATCTCTATGGTTAGGGTAGTAGTATAATGATCTAATCCCCGTATTTGCTGTGTGATGCTCCACTATTCGTGGAACAGATCAAAAAACAGTTTGCGCTTCCAGACACCCCTGCATACGGCGATATGAAGAGAAAATGGCAGAGATCGACCTGCACTTTTATATGACAGATGCAATGGTTAGGTCAGAATGGAAGGGCGGCACGAGCACGACAATTCGTTACAGGAACGTGCGGGACTCAGAAAACATATACCTATAAGCATCCAAGTAAAAATTAAAGGCAGTATTCACGAGTGAAGGGCAAAGAAAGATTCAAGGAGGAAGCTTAACGGCGACATCCTTTTACAAGAATTTAGCAGGGTACCGTTGGTGCCAGGGGGGGGCAATCCAGGTAGATTCTTATAAACGCAGTCTGGTAGGCTTATTGACATGGTGGCTAAGCCAGCCAGTAGATGATGTTCCGTAGAGACGGGCGGGCTAGTCAAACATTTCAGGAGAATTTTGACTAAGTCGGACACAACTGCGAAAGCACCGCTAGAATACGAAGGCCTATGGGGCCAGACAACAGAGGAAGCGAGTGTCTAAATAAGGAGGGCAATCTCACTTGGGGAAGTGATACAAGCAACTGACAGAGTGCCACAGGAAAAAGCCCATGGGAAAGACTTGATAACGAATGAACACATGAAAGATACCCCGATGATCGCACCATGCTGGCAAGCCGTATTTAATGAATGTCTAGACAAGGGAGAATTTTCAGAGGCCTGGAGGAATGCGGCGTTAATAGCCATTCCAAAAGGCAAGGAAGTAGAAACTGAAACAGAGGCGTGGAGGGGAATGCCAATAAAAAGCTGCCCGTATAAGATATGCTCGAGAATATTAACTATGAGACTGGGGTCTTTGCAGGAGGAGCGGGAGTAATACAGGAGGAGCAACATGGATTTAGGAATGGAAAATCAACTCACTTATCAATTCAAGAGCTTCTGGGAGCAATCTGAGATTTGCTGTACTGACCAAGGTGTTGTATATATGCTGTGTTTGTAGACTTAAATGCAGCGTTTGACATACCCTCAAGGGATAAGATAGTTGAAAAGCTGACAAAAGGCGGGTTCTAAGATTGCTTATCAGTATCCTAAGATTGCTTATTAGTATCCTAAAACAAACCACGGTGCTGATTGACAACGGTGTCGATATTGCGGGGAGGTGCCTCAAACTACAAGTGTCGCACAGGACGATGGACTAAGCCCACTACTGTTTCCCGTACTTCTGGGTAGACTACCAGAGCGGATAAAGACGGGCTGGACGAGAGTCGGCCAGAATCTTACGGTACGCTGATGATGTGGTCATGTTTGGCTGCAGTCTTTTCAGGGTGAAACAAGCCATGGATCGACTAGTTAAAATCATAGATGAGAAGGGTTTGAAGATTAATTGGGGAAAGTCAGAAGCTATGAGAGTTGCAACAAGTGTCCGCATGGCCAGGGGTGATGTGTTTCAAATCAGAGGAACAGAAATAAAGAAATTACATACCTAGACTTAACCTTATTAACAAGCGGTAGAAGCTTTCAATCATATATCTAAGAGAGGGTCAGGGAGGCAACCATCTGATTGCTTAGAAAGGCCACCATCTGATTGCTGAAATTGCTCTCCATTGCTGTTTTCAGGACACAGATAGCACCTATAGCCACATATGGTATTTCACTTATATAGGTGAGAGTAGACGAATTGCTTTATTTGACAAGGTGAGATTTTTCTTTCCAAAGAGGGCTTTTGCTTTATCGAACACATGCAGGAACACACACAACACTGCACAGCGCGTAGAAACACTGGGTTTCCACCCGGCAGATTCCAGCCGAACAGCTGGTTTGCTGCCTATGTTGACACACTGTAGTAATGCACGAATCCACAAAACGCGAATATTTCGTCAGATTTGATGGCAGCAGTGTGCTGGTGGGCTGCACTGGGTCGACACCTCATCGGCACTATGGTCTGTGCGGTTTCTTAGCAAATCTGGTTAGTGAACAAAACCGAGGAACCGAAAGCGAGCGAAGATGCGACCGTACGCAACGAAGAGCGTGGCTTATACGACGTATTTCATATCATTACTGATTTCGGATTATTTGATCAAATTTCGATTTCTTAATTTTTCAATTCCGCAACACTCATTCATTGCACCTGGCTTCTTGCGACTTTTTCCTATTCCCACGGGCCAAAAATAATTTGAAAAATCAATGTTTCATGAATATATAAAAAATAAAGAAAAAATGCAGGAGCAACTTAACTCGATTCGTCGTAAAACGTCTTTAAAAAATGCTTTAACGAGTGGGAAAGGAGATGGCACAAACGCACTGCAATGCATTGCAAATAAATATTCTTTTTATTTATTACAAATATTTATTTATACATTTTTACGTATCATAACTTTTTGATCCGCCGTCGTATATATATATATATATATATATATATATATATATATATATATATATATATATATATATATATATATATATATAGGAAAATAAAAAGTGTTTTCAAGAGACAAAAATTGATTTCGAGCATACAGTGACATTTTTTTTATTAGTTTGCATTGGATGATTCTAGCGTTTTAAGAGGATGTCTTTATTTCAAGCCAAGCTGGATGTAAGTGCCACCAACGTAAGAGCATCACGCAGTTCCTACACCGCCACTCTTAATCGTTGTGACTGAGCCGAGTCGTACGCTTCGTTATGGGCAGCCGTCCTAGGCACGAAGAAGCCAACCTTTCAGTTCGCCTTCTTTTTGTCTATACGACTTTGGTCGTGAACGCCCTAGCAATGAGCACAAACCTTACCTCATGTCTGCAATGGTAAACAACAACGTTTAGACGAGACAATACATTATCCTCATTTTTTCCCATGTTAATTCTTGTGTTGGCCATTTCTGATTGACAATTGTTATCCGCGTTACTCGCACGAATACTGCTCAACCTAATTAACAGAACAGAGCTTGATTCAACACTGGCAAACGCACAATTTTTTCATTAGACCTATAGTTTTTCGGCGCATGCCCAAAAACGCCACGCTGATTGGCGAGCATCGATCTCTTTTGCTACTAAGCGAGTCGACGGCCATTCGTCTTCCTAATCAGCTACTAAAGCTACTTTAGCTTACTAACGTCGACATGCGAAAAACGGGCCCAGTGCCAGGGAGAGACATCTGAGAGTTGCGTATGGCTTGATAAGTCATGTGATTGTCGCTGTTGTCATTGTTGTGGTTATTTCTGCCGCCATCGTTAACGAGCTGCCCCAGACAAACAAAGTTTCTCGCTCCACCACCATCTTCCCGCCCTAGCTGATCACGTGCAGACGATTGGGTGACACAGCAACAAAAACAACAACCACAACAACAATAACGACGACAAACTCAGCAGCGATGAAATTACTCCTCTCAAATGCGGGCTACATTGACCATCATTGCAACGACGCGTATGTCATAGACGAAGAGGAATGCGAAACTAAGGGAGGCTTCGTTAGGTTTATCGTATAGTGATGACGTGGTAACCATGATGGCGAGACTTTGTCGCTCATTTAAAAAGCCGTGTGTGTGTGGTATTAGGCTAGAATTAAAAACATTTTTTAATGGTTGTTTTAAATCTTGACTACCCTCCGTCCCCTAAGGGCTTGGCACTTAACTTGAGGTATATCTTCAATGCACCGAGGGTCGGACATGTTAAGATATCTAGGGTTTCCCCAACAGTCATTATGGCAGCATGGCCGCTGACTCTCAGCGGTATGGGCTATCATCTATTCTCAATGAGCATCGCTCAAACAAAATTCGACCAATAACAAGGATGAAATCGGCGGCACCCCCGTAAATGACAAGCATGACTAGCGCTCTAGTTCCCTAGACCACGCCGCCACGTTATTATTTGGTAATAGACTACAGCGCCGGTAATAGGCTACAGCGCTACTCAAATTGCCAATTGTCTTCTTGGCCTCGATTGGCTAAAATGGGCCTTTTGTGCGTTGTGAATTATTAAAACGTAGAAACGTTGACGACGGCGATCATGATAAAAAGATGTGATGGTTACACCGACAGAAGTAGCAATAGTGATCAAACAAGCGACTTATGATAACAAAGGTGATTAGCTAACATTCGAGATAATTCAGTCTTTTTACTGGGCCAGTGTCTGAAGTAGTCGGATATATATATATATATATATATATATATATATTATAAGATACGACTTTGAAGAATGAGGATATGATAAAAAAAACAATCAAGAGCATGCAGGTTTAGTTAGTCAATAATATAATCTCCCCTTCTTTCAATGACGTTTTGCCAAGCCAAACAGATCAACCAACTTTTCGATCACTTCTCTATAAGAGTCTTGTTTTCTAAACACTAAGAAGTACTGTGCCTAATTTTAAAGGTCCTCAAAATATATGAAAAAAAATGCAAGCAAATTCAAATGCCGAACAAGCCGGATTTGAAAATGTGATGTGTATATATATATATATCACAATGGTGTGCACATATAAGATAAAGACAATTGACACAGTTGTCGCAACACAATATTATTAAGGAATATCAGACAATATATCTAATCTTACACGCGTTCAAATTATCTTAAAATTAAAAAAAAAACCTGAAAATAACAGTCCTCAGAAGATAAATTTCAAAAATAAAAATAGAGTAAAAACGACTCGGATTGAACCCTGAGAAAGAAAACCGAACGGTAAACACAAAACAGGCAGAGTGGCAATATAATAACAATAATGAAGGTACGCAAGTAGAGACAAGTGGAAAATGCAGACATGCGTATAATATCAGTATCGGTTGAGGACACAACGATTCAATTTATAATTATTTACCGATCTCCAAACAATATTTATTCCGCGCCAATACACTTCATTCATGAGCTAGACATGCGTATAAGCAAAACCAGTGAATCACCAGACGGAATCGTTTTTACAGGTGCCAATAATGTTGTCAGGCCCGGATAACCTAACAGCCCTTTGCGACAGACACCCCCGGCCCCACAAACTTGGACTGGCCAGGCTTTGCCGGCCTTCCGCTTCCCTGCACCACGCCAAGGGAAAAGTTATAGCCGTGGTTCAAAAAGTTTCACGGAGTTCCGCCGGGAATATTGACTTTATCAGACTCCGACTGTTTCAGTACTTAGTTATCTTTAACCCTGATAGACACAGCGGGTCGGTTGATGGGCGCACTAGTTAAAGTCGTCGACGTACTTCTGTGGGTCGGCCCTCCATCTCTACTTTTTTTTTTGTGAGAGGGAAAAATGCTTTTACGCACACCCAAAACAGATAGTGTGGGACTCGATGCCGATGTTGTTGGCATAATACCTACTAAAAACCTCTCACCTAAATGGCCTCAGGAAAAGACGAGGAGCTGGAACCATTATTTATTACCACTCCAACCTTAATACTACTTCAACCATCTATCCTGCTGCCTATAATCTTTAAGACGAGGCTGTCTCGCTTACAGACGGGTTACTCGGGTCGATTGCTTGCTCCTCCACCTTACGAAGGCAAACTGCAAGTATTGCTTGTAATCGAACCAGAGAAAGGATTCGCGAGGCGACGGGCCCCCACCAGCTTCGTTTTCCCGGGCCTAAGGCCGCTGGACACGGCGCCCGAGTTTTCATCAATTCACGCACGTTTCCTAGGGTTGTTGTAAAGCTTGATTTCAAGAGCGCCTTTCTCTCTATAAAACGGGATCATCTCTTGAAGGCGGTTGCGATACACTGCCCCCAGCTAACAAACACATCATGTCAACCAAGCGTATTGTACGAACGTTTCTCAGCTGGTCTTCCCCAATGATCTCATAACTTCGTCCACGAGGTTGCAGCAAAGTAATCCTAAATCCTAGAATGTGAGATCTATGCTACAGGCTATAGTGCACAACCCCCGACCTTCGCATTTTCCAGGACTTATTGCCGGGATGTGCGAGCGCTGCCGACTTCGCAAAGGCTCGCCTTTGAGCGGTCGCTGCTAACGAATCCGGAGCCTGGTTGCATGCGCTTCCAAGCGCCCCTCTTAGACAGCGAAATGACCGGAATCTGGGCACCTGCCCTTTGTCTCGGCTGTCTTCTCCATTAATGTAAATGTGGCCAGCCATTTGACAAATTACCCCATCGCCTCAAGTTATCGTGCATCATCGACTCTTGAACGGCGTGCCAGGCATACCAATATTAGCGACATCTTTGGCCGAACGCTTGCGGAGTCCTTTGCATTCTAGAGCCCTCGGGCCCCTCCGCCGACGATAGCAAGCGCCCAAATGGGTTGACGCTTACCCCCTGTAGTAGAGGCAGAATGCTTGTCTGGGACGCCACAGTCACCGACTAATTAGGGCGGGGCGTCATGTTAGCAATTTAGCCGAGACGAGAAAGCTTGCAAAATGCGTCTTAATAGATTACTCACATGAGGTTTAACCACTAGCGTTCGAAACCTTAGGCGGCGGAGGCAACGTCACTCGCAAACTCCTCAACATGAGCAGTTGACCCTCGAGACCGGAGGCAAGAGATCTGCGAGTTTCCCGACGTTTAACGCGGGGGATACGCGACTAAGAAGGATAAATTAAAGATGATCTGCGTTTGGTAAGGCATTCGGCGTCAATAATGGAAGAAAACGTTTAAAGGTTCGTTATATCGCTCTCAACAATCACCAAACTACGTTCTGGGCGATAGTTAAGGAACTAAAGATACTTCACGGATTAGTTGTAACACGCTTAACCAATATTTTATGCGCAAGAAGACCGGTAGCGAAGTTCATTCCAAAATTGTTTTATTCCAAGAACATCAACGTGCGTTGGAAAATGTCCGAACTAAACATTCAGTCGGTATGGCAGAAGACCCTGGATTGCTTTAGAGAGTGATTACTGGAGACATTGGAGTCATTGGTTACGACATTGAGGACAACGCCCAATCCTCCCAGTGGTGCTTCTAGGGAATTGATCAAAGAAATTCAGGCAGATCATGTGCCACATGAAGGTTCTTTTAACTGTTTTTTTTTCTACTACAAGGGAATCATCTTTCACGTTACAATAACCGTTCGTTTTCCCATCTGGTTTCACGAGGAATAACGAAAACTAACGCACATTTTTCAAAAGATTGAGCGAAAACGTCTGGCGCAAGAGCCCTGAATTCTAGGCAAATAAATCTTGTATTCTCCGTCACGGCAATGTGCTTAAAAATGTTTCGAAAAATGAGAAAGAAGGTGGCACAGGTGCATTTTAGCGTATATGAGCAAATCTGAAGGAAACAAAAACATGTTAAAGGATGAAATAACTTTTATTTTTAATGTGTGTTTTAGAAACGTTAATCTGCTTTTGTAGATATGTAACTAAACGACATTGTAGCTAGGTCTGTATTCCACGTTATATATAAAATCTTTAATATATAGTCTAATTCTATTTGTATTTGATATTATTCATCAAAAATTAGAAAAATGCCGCATGTCGCCGCATGAAATGTGTGACATATATATATATATATATATATATATATATATATATAATGTTTTTTCATAAAAAATAAACTTTTTTATCCATCAATTCATATTACAATCTCGTGAAAGTGAACGTGTTAACTTTTAGTCTAGAACAGCCCTGGCTTGTAGCATTCAGCAAGCGATCTCAGAATTGAGCTCGCGTTGCCCCGTTGCAAGTCAATGCAAAGTCCCCAGTAGTTATTTGTGAATGTTCGCCCAATTTAGTAAGTCGTCTCTCCGTTGAGGGACTCGGTGGTTCCAAGGTCTCGAAAGCCACTGACATGAAGTTATGGGTTCTTGTCAGTTCGGCGCATTTGCTCATCTAGTTATTTTCAGTTATGGTCGCGGCGTGACCAGCCCTTACTGAACCGAATCCGACCATTGAGGCAGAGAGTGAGTCGGTTACGGTGGCGTCCCATATGAAGGTTCGGCCTCGCTCAAAGAAGATGAGAGTCAACCCGTCGGGACGCTTGCCGTCGTCCCTACTTAGTCCAGTTGGTTCCAACGTGCTTGAGTAGATGCCGTCCTCAGGGCCCTTTTGCTGTCTCATAGATTTTCTAGATTTGCTAATATATATATTCTCGGCCCAGCCTAGACGAAGCGGACACGTGACAGTCACAATACACACCCGCTAGACCCATTGGCATAGCTAATCTTCCGTAAAATGTGCCCATCATACAAATTGTAAATACGAAAAATAAGTAAATATTAATTTGCTATATATATATATATATATATATATATATATATATAATATTGGTCTTGTCTCTTTTTTATATTTACATATCTTGTTTGCTTTACATTTTTGTATTTTAGGGCAATTTTCTTGTATATAGAAGTCCTCATACTGTGGTAGTCTACTCGATCCCATCGCCGGTAGTTTCAGTTTTGATAGAAGGAAGTCGTAAGTTTGTAAGCCATTAAGTACACAAAAGTCATAAAACATCTTCTCTCTTATGTTAACACTGTAGAGTGTACAACAGTCTCCACGCGAGCGTGTGGTCACGGGTTTTACAATTCGGCTTTTATAACCCCTATTCAACAATGTGCCCCGAAGCTCTTGCCACCCGAAGAATTCTGGCTGCTGCATTTTCTCATTAAATTGAATGCCGAGCAACAGCATCTGACGCAAGAATTCGGATGCTTTCGAGCCTCCCGTCAAAGAGATAAGGCTGAGCCCACGCGCTGAATCAGCTTGAGTGAAAGGGGGCCTGTACGTTCCATAGCCTCGGACGTCAACGAACAGAATTCGTGCGGATATTCAACGCCAGCGTTTTCTGCATTTGTTAGATTCGGCTAACCTGGAAGCGTAACTGGCACGGCCCGCACCTGCACCGGCCATCGATGGGGCTAATGAGTCGGTTATAGTTGCGTTCTATTATACGTGTCATTTAAGGCGGAGGGTGGGTCGACACTCAAGGCGCATGACGCATTGGCCGCGATGAGCCAATGCGTCCACAACATCACTACAACACGACATCGGTGGGGCACGACGCTTATGCGCGTCGTCTCGTCGTCCAAAAGTGTCCCAATTCGCGGATAGGGTAGGGCATGTAACCAAGCCCCAGCCCCTTGACTGCTAACGGCTCAAATATTGGCTTTATCAGCAACGGAATGGGCTTTATAAGTCAGGCTTCCTGGTCGCTTTTCTTGCAAGGGAGCTGTCCAACTGCCCTAGTGAGTCTTATTATCGAGAGGAAAATCGAATAGCGACAACAATCCGTCAGTGAGCCTTTAAAGTTTAACGTTATAAGCGTCCGACCCATCACAGGATCGGCCATCGTGACCGCAGCCGGCACACCTACGCCTCCCAAATAGACCGGGAGCATACCTGATCTTGTGCCACAGCAATCAGCAAGATTTAGTATGTTCTCTAAATTTCTCTAAGCTAAGTCCATAAAACGGCTATAAGAGCTCAGGCGATAAGGGCAGGTTGCAACATCTAAGCAGGTGTGTTCACTTTGTGGCTAAAAAGCAAGATCTAAGAAGGGACAAGCCGCTGTGGGCCCTCAGTTGGGGTAGTCTGCATGTGGCGAATCTACACGATTCCAGCTGTTCCGACGCGAGGCAGTGCTATCATATTTTAAGAAATTTTACATTCTTGAACAACATTTGATAAATGTTCACTCGGTGGCAATGCGAGGTTTTTTTTTGATAAATGAAAGTCATTTGTTCACACTATGCTAGTTGTTCGCTGAAACGCTGTGCCCGCATACATCTGTGGCGAGGTTATTGTCTTGACTGTTCTTATCTAAATTATCTGAAAGAACAATACGTCGAAAATTTTGAGAGACATTAAAAACTTTGCTAATAATCTTTCTCATCTAAAGACAATTCGATAGTTCATCTGCGTAGAAATTCTTGATATGCGGTTTGCCAATAAGATCTAACCGACTCATCGTTCAGAAGACTCGTAGAAGCGAAGTTATACGACAGCTGCACGCCGCACACTCGGAGTGAAGAAGATTAAGTTGCGAGCTCGTGACGCCATCTGTTGATTTGTGATGATTACTGACATCGATAACTGCACTGCTTGCTGGAAAATATGTCAAACAGCCGAAAATCTTTAATGAGGTGTCAGAGCTTCCATGGCAAAGCGTCTACGTGGATTTTTTCTAACAAGCAAAATCAAATAATTTTTTTATGCCGCAGACGCCAACAGCTTTCATTAGGAGGTCATGCCAGTACGGTCTAGACAAACACTTGCAGAGATATTCTAACAAGGGCAACATCAGCCAAAAACTCTTGCTTATAGACATTTGAGTCTGGGACGAGGCACTGGCTCTACGGCAGCGAACACGTTGTCAACTGCCTCTACCATCCTGGAGGCAACGCCTTATCGAAGAGATAACCTTTCAAGAGACAAACAAACTGCTGCAGAAGTATAAGCTGAGATCCCTAAAGTATTTCACTGTCTTGCTTGAGTGGCGAAATACGCCACGGACAGAGTCTCATGGCTCGCCAGCTCAACGTCTAATGGGAAGGCAAATCAGTACTCAACTAGTAACCTCAATATTTCGCCTTTTGCCCAGAATAATACCTCCGTCGGCCGTACAAAGTGCTCTTAAGATGGATCACCAGGAGCATCAAATATATTCTGATAGGGGCTCTCGGCAGCTACTTTCAGTTAAGAAGGAAGAGCGCATCCGAGTATTCAATCCTAAGGAACGGATACGGAGAAAAGTGCTCGCAATTTCCCCTCGGACCCGCTGCATGTAGAAAAACCAAGATATAAGCGAAATACCACAGACTCTAAGACCGACCCGCTTGCAGAGTTTCCATACTCCATGCGCTAGCACCAGACAGTCTCGAACCAGACAGTGTCTATTGGTTGGCCTTGGTTAGCCTTTTAAGCGTTTAGCTAAACTAAATGGCGCCCGGGTCAAAGTGCACTTCAACACGACGGTAAACATAGTAGTATTAGGGCGAAAGTGATTGTAGCAGCTGCTGTTACACCCGTTATGGCTCTGAAAGCCAGTGCTACTTGACGCAGAAGTTTGACTCACTGTGCGCACAACGAACAATGCAAATAAAAGTATCCACACTACACGCGCATAGTGCACATGTGCGTAGCACCATGCGTTTGCTTTTCACGAAACATACCGATTAAAAAAGTTCAGATTAATTTAGGATTGAGTAGAGGCAAATATTTGCTTGAATTCTAAACAAGGAAACACCCCTTTTTTTTGGGAAGAACGCGGTTTTGGTAGGCCAAATCCCAATCCTTCGGAATCCAGACTCGTGGCACCATGCTTCATTGAACAATCGAGCAAACACGGTGCAAATGCAAGCTCGCCCGTCGAGCACAGAGAATAGGGCCTCGAATTTAAAACAACGTTCATTAAAATGCGTTTAATTCTAGGTTTATCGCTCATTAATAGCAACTCGAATAACCTACGAGTATAGGGAGGACGAACGTAGAAACTAGTTTGTTGTCACTACAAAAAACAAATTATCTATAGCTGCACAGATATAGGCGAGCTCGATCGATCGCTGAGGTTTGGCGCGACGTGTGTAAGCTATTTTTGGCATGCGTTGTAATGCATAATCAAGCCTGCTTCTTTCTCGTGTTGACTTGTAGGATAGTATTATACGGCTCTACTGTCGTCGGGTTTGATTATAGGCATGACAACACCCTACGATTATCTGTAGAAAATGGTCTTTTCGCCGCATGAGCCACCATTGCTATGCTGGCTGCTAGAAGTATCGTTCCAAGTACGTCTGTGTGTGGGCTGGGCTCGTCAGCAAACATCTGTGTAACAGTGCTAAGTTCCTCGGCAATGCCTTAGTGCCCACAGCAAGTATAGTGTAAACTAGTCCCTCGAAACATCCGTCTTGCGGAACACCCGATGTGCAGAACCAGTAACAGTATGTGGACGATCGCGGTGGTGTGACGAATTCGACTGCGCCTCGCAACTGGAGGAGACACATAGGTGTGCGGGTTCGAGCCCCACCGATGCACATTTGTATTTAGGGGGGTCCGAATATGAAGCAATGCGAAAGGCAGTCCCATGGACGTTAAATCTTGGCTGAGGGCCAGCCCGAAAACTTTACTTAGCAACAGGATGTAACCGATTTAAACTGAGGTAGCATCAGTCTAGTGTGTTCCAATCCATTTAGTTATTCAAAGTTTGCGTGAGTCAGGGGCTGTGCTGCCACAAGGACTGTTGGGGAAACCCTAGATATCTCAACAAATAGCCTTGGTTAAGGCAACATGAAGTGGTAAGCCTGATCGTTAAGGCAACATGAAGTGGTAAGCCTGAGTTAGCAACTTTAAACAGATGGGTGGCGGTTGATTGTTCACACCTGAAGTCATGTTGCTAAGGATTCTGCATAATGAGAGACCATTCGCTAGCTTGCGTAGCAAAAGACGAATAGTCAGATTAAAAAAGTCACTAAAAGTCAATATTTTGTTATGTCTTACGCTAACGCTTTTACGTGCAAATTTGTAAAATGTTTCCATCACAACCAAAATGTACCTCCAAAAGACTACTTTTACGCAATAGCAAATTATATGCCCACCATTCCGTACCAAAGTGATGGCGTTGCGTTACGTAGTTGCCAAGTAACTAAGTTTTTTCGAATATCATAGATGTTATGTTATACGTTAAAGTTTTCACGGTTGGAACCGTAAAAATTTGCCAAGGCGTTTTTGCCCGCTCCTTCCATTAGGAAAAATTATTCGCTTGCCGAGTTCTATCAAACCTCAAAAGATGTACCTAACTTTCTTTTACACCCTATGCAAGTACACTTGCCTTCGCTTTCGATATGGCTCGATACATCTAGATGTAGACAAATCTTACACGAGCACGTATCAGACGTGCTCGTCGTGTTTGTTGAATCAAAATGCTGCTGAGTGATAAACGGTCTGTTCGGCTAATGGATGCAGAAGCGAAGGCCAATGATGAGGCTAATCGACACTCGTTTCAGCCGCACTCCGCTGCCGTTTCGCTTGCTCTAACGTTTCATTTAAACGTTTTCCTGTCGTAATTCCGGCAAATGGCTTTACGTTCATACTGCAAAGGCAGGTCTAGTCGTTGCGTTGCTATTGTTGTCAGGTGTATTACCATCGTCCGTATCATCATAATGGTTATCAATGCTTGCTCACCAAATCGGTCAGATTTGGTTCTTTACCTCCTAAAAACACTTCCTCGCCCTTTTCTCTCTGTCCCTATGTCTGTATACATATATATATATATGTATGTATATATATATATATATATATATATATATATATATATATATATATATATATATACATATATATATATATATATATATATATATAAACGCGATTGAAATTGACTCATCACAGGTAGAGCGGACTCCTGTTGTGGCTATCGAAGAAGTGATGTTCTTGTGCACGACGCCTCTACTGCGCGAGTGCTACTGAGACCGAGAAAAAGTGTTAAATCAAAGATGGCTCTGATGATGATTTCGACACAAGTCGGAATCACGTAGAAATAGATATATTAAGAGGAAAAGGAAGCGATTACAGGGTTCACAAAATTTTCTAATTAATAGCATTGGAGGCGTATGGGGCGTACCTGGGCGACTGCTACAGCTATGTTAGCTGAGTTATGCCCCGAGCAGGCATCTGGGTACTAGACAAATTCAATACTTCCTGCTCTCAGAAAATCAGACGACCTTAAAAAGGCTTACTCATTCACGCACGCGTACAACTGTTGAGGGGCCACGGTGGCTGCTTTTAGCAATACCAACACCGTATTGGCAAATCTGACTTCGCCTTATGCCATACGTGCAATCATAGAGAGGCTGACGACGATGCGGTGCCTTTTTTTTAATATTAAGCGAGAGCCATTCTGTTGGAACTTGAAACTTGGAAGTATCCTGACATGATGCTCTTGAAAAGGTACTCCTCAAAGGCCACGAAACCTGGCCGTAGGGAAAAAAGGGATTTGTAAAATTTATCTTAGAAGCAAAAATAACTGCCGCACAAATTTGAGCCCTACAAATCGAGCAGCTTTATATGGAAAATTAAAAATACCAGGCAAAGTATTCTCATAAAGACAGAACTGCAGCCGTACCTGGTAAGAGGCCAACTAGATTTTGGTTGGGTTTGTGAATTCCACACTATCGCGGTTTTAACAGCGACAACCGGTGTGCATCATGCATTTTACCAGTTATTTTCTCTAGAGAAAAAATAAAACTATAATTATATGTAAATACGTTTCTTAATGTGTCTCTAACTAGGTCTGCTTTTTATCATTTGTTCTAATAGAAACATTATACACATTTTGATTTTGTGAATGCAGCATACATTGTAGTATTAAGTTTTAGCACCAGACACTGTACATTTGTTCATGTTAGGAATAATAGAGCATCATAAAGTGGAATAATATAAGAAAGTTTCGATAATGAGGCGAACTTACTTATAGTTTAGACTGGAAACGTCCAAAAAAAACAAATATATATATATATATATATTTAGATTGATAAACATACATTTTGAACCAAATAATAGACATGTTCTCCATATTGATTTTTCTGTGCACGCGTCTGCAAACAAACCCTGTGCAAAAACGCAAACGCATGTCGTACAATCCGTACGATCGATGTAGCGAAAGCCATTGGAAAATCCAGGCGAATCAACTAGACTTAAAGGCTTTCTTTCATCTCTCTTCTCACCAATCTTTTGTATTTGCAATTCTACGGGGCGCACAATAATGGATATCTGCGGGTTCTCTTCTGGACGCTGAATACTAAGGTGTTGCGGTACCCAAGGAAACAAAATAGAGGATGCCAATTTTTTATTGAAACTTTGTTTTGAAAAAAATGCGGTGTTATATTTGAAAAGGAACGACGGCACGAATCTGTCTGAATAGTTTGTTCTTATCTGTAAAGTTTGTCCTTTACTACATACAAGTAATTTATATATTGCTTGCCTAGTTCCGTAGAATCAGAATATTTCCTCTTCTAGCCGGTCTATGATTTAGAACTCGAAGATGCTCAGAGTGACGCGAGCCCCTACAATACAGGTCTCATCTTCACAATACATGCAATAATTCGATAACCACAGGTTCGTGCTTTATGTTACAACAACATATTACAAACTTACCTAATTTAGGTGCAATAGATATAAAAAAAAAAAAAAAAAAATATATATATATATATATATAGTGTCACTGATGACTTAGACCATTTTTGAGGAAGTTTTACAACTCGCTAAAAATCTGAATTTTTAAAAGAAATGGGGGAATGCCTTGTTTAGGAGTGACAATTGAATTGCACAAATTTATTATAAGGATGTAGGTGGCTAGACATAACATCATTCAGGTGCAAATGCGAGAGCCTGTGTCCTTTCAAAAATGCATTTAAAAGGTTGTTTTCAATTCTAGCCCCAACGGGCTTGAAATCGCTTCAATGCATGGAGGGCCGCACATGTTAGGATATCTATAATTTTCCCAGCAGCTCTTGTGGCAGCATGGCCGTATATATAGCACAGCCCAACATGTATTCTCAATGAGTATCGCTCAAAGAAAATTCGATCAACAACGGGAATCAAGTCGGCCATACAACCATGATTCGTTCAAATAGAATATCGATATCGATAGGAATCCGTTATTAAAGGGCGGCAAAAAACGGCTTACGATAATCACATCACGAATTGAACCGCCATCAATTTAGAACCCAAAGTATCCGCATGAAGCGCTAATTTTCCTGATTGTGTTTGTTCTATGCGTGCAATGGTAAATTTGTAAGGTACTCACAAGCTAGTCGCACCGGTATAACAATAGTTTGTAAGAAATCTTCGCTTCCCCACTCCATTTGAAAAAAATAATTAGTTTAACGTAGTTTAACGAGTTCCATGATTCCCTCAATTGTAGCCCATTTCCAAAGTGACGCGCTGTATAGCTGTTCCTGACAACAATACTATGCAGTAGGAAGCACCTTGCATTTCTAATTCAGGAGGCTGACATAAGCCAGCTGAATGTGTTGCGGTGAAGTGTATTTTTCCTTCGTTAGGTATGCGCACAAATAGTAGAGGACCCTCATTATGGATTCGCCCAGGCAACATCGTTGTTGAGCAACAGCTGCGGATGTCACGAATTTACAGCGCTTCAGACCGTTACGTAGGATCTATAATTATGATAAGCATGTTTTGCAACCTGTCAGAGAAGGAGTTAGAACGTGGGGTTGGCGCAATTTGACATCGTTTTATGTGTCTGCTGGCGCAGACTTGGGGACAGTGTTCGAGTCAATGACTTTTTACACATGTCACAGGCATATTTAAAATGCTTGACCTTGGGTGGCAAGTATTGCTTAATATCCGGTACGTATGTTAGGTCATCGCTTAGAGAATGCTGGTTGGTCTTAATGCCTTGTGGTATGGAGGATTATCTGTGGCTGGCAACGACCTGGTGGAATACAGGTTAGGTCAAATTGTGTCGATGACTAGTATTACGTTTACTCAAAACACTATTTATCTGCTTGCGTTTCGCTGCTGCCGTCCCATTAGGACATTTTTTCACAGGATAGTCGCATGTGAGGAGAAGTGGGTTCACTGTATGAACAAAACGATTAGATTGCGCTGGTGTATGGAAAGAGCTTCCTTTATGTGCTTGGTGGACCGCTCAAAGCGTTGTATATAACGCATTTCTAAAACGGTGTGAGAAACATTATCACGGGGAAGGTCCACTTTGCTCTACTAAGAGTCGGCTCCGAGTTACGCGGAAAAAAAGCGAGCGGGATGTTTAGCTGAACACACCGTACTCACCTGGCTTCGTGCCACCCGAGCAGCAATAATAGAGAACAGCGTAAATATGCCGTTTCATTATTTTTAAGCACCAGAATAAAGAAATACGAAGTCTCATTTTTTCCAAAAAAAGAGTTTTTTTTTAGCGAGTGAAGCTATGACTTTTTGAGAGCTTAATGATATCGTTTAAATTTAAATTGCTTTGCCAAGCTATGTGTACCTAGCTAAAAACCGAGAAAAATCGTTTGTGGTCCGCTCTAGCAAGCTTAGAACTAGTCAATCAATTAGATTTCATTGACGTGTCAAAAAAATATATATATATATACAGACAAGCAATAAGATCAATGATGACGACCTAATGTTCACAAAGGGGGAACTATAGATGTAGTATACATCCAGGTAATAACACTTGAATTAAAGATCTAAGCAATACAAGTATATAATACCAGATAAAAGCTTCAAAAATATTTCAGTTTCCTTCAGTGGTTCTTTAGTTTCACAAGAAGATGTCGTTTAATAACAACGACCGGATCTGAACTTGGACTCTGAACTCTTTGTAACAAAGACTACCACTGTGTGGGTTTTTAATATCATGCACATGGCCATATTATTATAGATGACCGCCTAAACATTTCACATCAACAGCTATTTCGCATTTGTGACTAGACACATGCTAACTATCCGTTAGTGCATTTCAATACGATTTTTCATGTTGATCAGGTAATAAGTTATTAGTTTTTGTCATACTAGCATGGCAGCTTTAACTCGGGACAGGGCAAGGGTTTACCATGTTTTGGCATATTTTTAATGCAGCTTATAATCTTAAAACTGGTTGAAGAATGGGTAATTCAAAGCGGACCATCAGCGATCGTTTTTATATCTGTGTGCCCCATTTAAACTATAATGCTATAAGGCGGTGGGCACGGAATGGTTGACCCCCGTGGCGGCTGGGTGGAGAATCAGAATCTCAAGTACACTCAGAAAAAAAATAAGCTACCATATGCCAAAAGAAAACGTCGACTAAAAGAGATCCCAATATATATATATATATATATATATATATATATACACGCAATTCCTGAAAAAAATATAGGGTCACCCATGCCTTTTCATTATAACCAATCGTGTAAAAACCATAGTGATGCATGCTCACAGAGTAACAGCGAAGACTTGCATCGACATTTGGGATCTCGGATTACTTTGAATTACGAGAATTCCACATTTGGCACAGCTACACCGCGAAAAAAATATAATGCTACTAGTAAGATACATGTCTTAACGAGTGAATTAAGCAGAATAACAACGTTTGGGCTCATTTCACGGCTCGGCAGAAACAAAGGCAGACCTCCTACTAAATATTTTTCTTTGTTGAAACGATAGGCTTAGGCTGGCGTCTCAAGAGTGACTAAAAGGCCCATATCAAGGCTTATAAGGACATCGGCCTCTCTAATAGTGAAATTTCCCTTTGATTGGGGCGTTGTCCCCAAGAAGTGAATAACTTTATAAATGTAGGTAATAATTACGCCGTAAAAATAGTGCCGGGCGTTCAAATGCCGTTTTCGAACGAAGAAAACTGAAATTCTGAATAAAGCGCCGAACTCTGCGCCCCTGGCGAGGGCAATTGCGGCGGCAGCGGACGTTCGAAATATGCAAAACTTCCTTAGGAAGACACATTGGCTTACACGAAAAAACATTAAAAAAAAAACAACGATTGGCCGCTGACCGATGAAAGCTCGTCTAGACTTCGCCCACGATACGATGTCATGGACCACTGAGTGACACAGAGTGCTCTTTTCGGATGAAAAGTTTAACTTTGATGAACCGGATCGATTTAACTATTATTTGCCCGATGTCCACAGGGAAAAACTATAAATTTACACCGACGAAAGACAATTTTCGAGGCTTGAAACGAGCTCTTGCAGAACGTCACCAAACTTTTTTTAAACACTATACCAAACCGCATTTTTGAGGTTATCCGACTTAACGGGAAGTTCGCTGAGTATTAAGTATAGTTGCTGGGTGCCGTGAAGTGAACCCAAACCCCGTTAGTCTGCTTAATTCACTCGTTAAGGCATGTACCTTGCTATAATTTTTTTCGCGGTGAATCTGTGCCAAATGTGGAAATCTCGTGGTTCAAAGAAATTTGAGACCCCAAATGTCGATGGAAGTCTCGACATTTGGGGTTGACCTCTAGGCGCTAGGTCAAAGGCGGCTTTAGGATCTATAAATACCGCGTATAATTCTCTTCTCGGTTCGGATAGAGTTTCCCAGTTTACTGGCAGCAATTGGCGCAGGACCGTATAGGTCGACTTCGATCTTCTAAACCCATGTTGTTACTCTTGTATTGCGTATCTGGTTTCAAGAAAACACTTGAGATTATCCCCAAGAATAACCTATAGGGGTTTCCTTTAGGTCTAGCAATCAGAGTATCCTTGTTCCACGCTTTAGGCATTTTCCCGGATTTCAGGCATTCGTCAAATATGGCTTTCCAGCGTAGTGCCAGTGTCCATGTTTGCTTTTAACGCTCCTCTTGTATCAAAGCTTCTTCTTAGGACTTTCGTCAGCTTGAGTGCATTCTTGTCCCAAACGCCAGATGACTCGAGAACGCCATAATAAGGTGGTCTTTAAGAAGATATGTGAATAGGCGCCTTTTGTGCTTAATAATAATAAACTTGATTCAAATATGAAGAACATATGCCAGCGAACTTGCTCGTGGTGGCACTAATAGACCGTGATCAGAGGACAAGGCTCAATGAGAATAATGTAAACAGCTAAAAGAACTCTACGGCTTTAACATGTCAAGACTTCTTACCTAATGCAAAGAGGCCTACTATGTCATAGATTGTTTTGACCTTGCTTTGATGCAGTTGAATAGTTGAAAAGCATTTATGAAAAGCCCGCACTTATTTACAATTAAATAGTATTACACAAGCAGTTAACTAGAAGCGTTCGTTTCTGGGAAGCAGATCTATAATTCCATTTATGCGGCTAGTGTACAATGTCTGATCATATTAGACAACTGATACAGTTGTACCTGCTCCACTGATCTATTTGTTAACCCGTAATAGCTGTTTTGGAGGTTACCAGTCCTGTATAGCGAACCACTTGAAGTACACTATAATTAGATCATTTAAAGCTGTTGGCAATGAATTGTTTGTACATGAATAGTTGATTGGCACGAGGTATATTCGTTTACGAGTATAGTACAAACCTATAATATATGTTATATGCTATTTAAGAATACTTTTGTACGTTTTAGCCTTTTTTAGAATACGTTGTGTTTTATTTGGCATACAAACATATATAGGCGGAACCCGTCCTTTCCTTAGGTTGAATTTAGTCAGCCACTTACGCCCACTTCGAGCTCAGTTGAAGTGGCACGCTGTCACAGACGGGACAGTCCCATGAGCGATACTACTTATTTTAATACATTCATCGCCAAACCAAAGGTACTATCGCTTTGGAAGGTACACAGGATACACCAATTTGGCCACGAATCTTCAGAACCAGAAAAAGTCATGAGTGGGCGGCCGCTAAGCTTAATCACGAAGCAACCTTGTAATGCACCCTCAGGAGAAAGAAACCTGGAGACTTTTGTATGAGTGTACTCATAGAAAAGACACTTGGCTAGCCTTGTTTGTGTATGGTTCTTGCTGCTGTTGCGGCTTTTGTTGCCGTGCTGCGATGCATTATACGCGCACTTAACGCTCACTACATTAAAGACCATGAGCATTAAACTAGTAACTGCATATCTTAATTCCCCAGTATCAAAAGAGAGCTATATAGAACACACTTTATATATATATATATATATAATTAGAAGGTTTGCTATAATGATAAAGAAAATAGCGCAAATAACATACAAAGAAGAAATACAGAACTACTGGCATTTTACAATGGGCCTTCGGACAAAGATACAGAGTTTGCGCGGGAATGGGTAGTTCCCAAGGTCAGAATCGAATAAGTTGTCAGGGCAATTGAAAGGGCGCCCCTAAGAGTTGCCCCTATAAGATATTCTTGAGTATAATATCAGATAGACTTGGGCACTTTCTAGAAGCCAGAAACGCAGTATCAGAAAGGCAACATGGGTTTAGAAGATCAAGGTCGACCCATACGGCCCTGCGCCAATTGTTAGCAGAGATTTGGGCAACTCTAGGGGCAACGCCGCCTTTGACATAGCGCCGAGAAACATAATTATGGAGAAGTTAGCCTTGGAAGGAGTTCCGAACCAGCTGTTAAAAATTTTAGGGGCCATCCTTAGGGAGAGCATAGCATGCATTGACAACGGTATAGGGGTTGTGGGAAGAGTAAAGGAAACTACAGGCAGGTAAGACAGAGATGGACTTGAGAGTAGGGAAGTACTTTAATGTACGTAATCTATTTAGGGTAAAACAGGGACTGAAAAGAATAGTTGATTATATGGACGAGATGGGGCTTGGCATAAACTGGCAAACGACAATAGCAGTTAAGTTTTGACGAGGGAGTCGATTAGCAAAAGACGACGTTCTTCGAGCCAGGGGCAATGAGGTACATTTCGTAAATAAATTTGCTTATCTGGGAGTCACTGTAACGTCGAATGGTAGCAGTTTCCGCAGGCATACAGCAAGCAGAGTGGGAAAGGCACTCGAGCGGCGGCAGCAATTGCGAGCCCGCAAATGTTGTCAATACATACCGCGTCCTTTTTTAAAATTAAAATAGAACCAACAGCAACATTCGGTATTTCTCTTATATGGGAAAAACTGGGAGAAGCAGATCTGCAGTTACTAGTTAGAGCCAGATTTTTCTTTATGAAACGGGTTTTGGGGTTAGCCAATTATTGTAGGAATAGAATAGTTCATATCTTAAAGGGGGGGGGACTCTAATGACACAGGAATTACAACTTCGCTGGGGTCATTACGGCGTTTGCAGCCCACGGGTTTCATCAGGTGTTATGCAGCACGGAAAAATTCCACATTCCTCGGGAGTGTTGCAGGTGCACGAGGTGCTCTGCCCAGTGCGATAGATACCACTCCGCAGCATATCCAGCAGTTCAGTCAATAGCTGAACTAGCAAGATGAGAGAATACCCAATGACGTGAAGGAAGCACTAGTTGTGTCTGATGTATATGTTTATAATTTCACTCAACCTGGGTGTTAATAAACCATAATAATATATTGAAAGAGCCCACTAGATGCGCTTTATTTTCCACAAGTACCTTAGAAATTACTTAGTGGACGGAAGAAAACTACGCTCGTCAATTCACGAAGGGCGCGTATGAAATGCAACACACGTTTACAGCGACCTCCATTTAGGGGGGAGGGGGCTTAGTTGTGCGCTGTTCGGCGAATCGGTCGCTGCCTTAGCTTCAGCAAAGCCTCCTCGCTCTGGAAAGCCTAGTGTTGCAATTGTGGGGCTTTTCTATTCAGTGGGTGAGAAACGATACCCCCCGTAATGGTGAAACCCCCTGTCGGTGGAATGTACTCAAACGCCGAAAGGAACCTTTCACCGGTATGAATGGAGGCCCGACATGAGAGGCACAGTCCGCCATTTCTCAAAGAAACGCAACGCGACGCTCACCGTAGCTTATGTGGCAACTTGCCGATACGACTACGTTGGCTGCAGATCACACTATTACGTCTACTATAACTACTTCTACTACAACTCGCAAAACTGACGGTACGCCGCACACTTGTCCATAGAGCCTGATTTGATTTGGACTTTGGACTGTTCTGAATGCAAGCGGTTGCATCAAAACCCGTAGCAGCCTTGGCGTGCTTTTTGGCTCAGTTGCTTTAGGAATTGACGTGGTCTCGTTAAAAGGTGCAAAAAGCGTATCGTTCTGCTGACCATTGAGAAGTTCGGAGTGAGGGTTATTGTAGCTCGGCCTGCTGTAGTATTTTATCACGCAAGCACTTTATTGGCCCGCAGTGTCGTACACAGTGGTGTTTGCATGATGTTTTCACTGCCGAACAGAAACATTTTAAGCCTTTTTGCAACGGCAAAGACGTAGTCGGCTTGTGTGTATCATGGCTGATCTACTGATGTGGAATGTGCCGGCAATCCCCCCCCCCCCCCCGAAGATTTGTTTTCATATTCTGGCCTAGTAAAATGCCGTGTTATCTCGCCCTGTATACGAGCAGTGAACTGACTCGATATGCCGCTGTCTTTTAAAAGCCTTAAGCTGGACCTGCATTTAGCTGAGTGTAAACATATGACAAGCATGCCTCTGGCGTGGTAAGCGAACAGTGTCATGACGTGGAGCCATCGAGCCGAAGTCATAACACGCTTCATGCTCATTATCAGCGAAACAAGCTGGTTAACCAAAAAAATGTACGCTTCCTCTTGTATCGCTCTTCCATCCTACCCCCGCCATGAGCCAACCTTGCCGACCTCTCAATGTGGCCACTCAGCACCCTATCCTGGCACTGTTGAGCCAACGACAGACGTAGACAAAATCCTTCCGTTTCGCCGCAGTCGCGTCCTTTCTATCAGCCCGTCTCTATCTCGTTCTCTTGCTCTCGTCAGGTCTCGCACGGCCGCCCTTAGCCGTCCGTGACACAAATTGCTGTCCGCGTCCGGAGGTCCGTAATTCGAGGCACATCCTTTGACAGGTAATGTCATGCGCCTGACTTCCCTCGTTCCGGCGGTCCGAGGACAACACAGCGCGTCGAAACAATAGCCAATTAAACCGCTTCGAGATGTTCTGACGGCTGATTGCTCAATTGCACTATTTTGCTGACTTATGGCTGCGGCAAAAATAGCGATGTTCTTTTTGTTGGTTTAGAAATACTGAAATAGGGAAGTTCTGCAAACGAGAGAGAAATATATATATATATAGTTTCAAGTTTATTCACCATAAATTGGTAGTGTATATATATATATATATATAGAGAGAGAGAGAGAGAGAGAGATAGAGAGTACGGTAGAAAAGAGAGCGTGTAGGGGCGTATGGGGCTACAGACACGGAGACCCTCCGATAAAGTCGTAGTCTTTTCGTTCATTCGCTCCGACGAGCCAACCAGGAGCGCAGGAAGCAGTTTTCTGTTCTGAGCAGCGATGCGCGAGATCAGCGCCATCGTCACGACCAAAGAGACGCCAGTCGCTGGTATATACTGCACAATACAGAGGCGGCTGGAGGTGCAGCGGTATGCGTATAGCGCTGCAACGATCAAGTGACCTCGCGTGGCCTAGAAGGCGCTCCTGCCTCGAAAAATACCACTACCACCTCCCTCATCAACAGTGCTTGGGAAGGCATTCTGTCTTCCTTCCCTTCACTGTCTTCACTCTGACTGTCCCGATAACGTAGTGGGCGCTTACAGGGCGTTGGCCAACACTGGCAGCTTCTCTCACCTGACTTTACCGCCCTCCGGGCTCCAAGCAGAGTAAATCGATTCAGGCAAACAACAACAATAATCGCAACGGTAACGCCGGCGCCAAGCGGCAAAATTAAGATTAGCAGATCAGCAGCAACAACAAAATAACAACAACGTGGTTGAAGATGATGTTTAAAAGTGCAGCTTGATTGTGTTCTGCGGTATAGAGCACCGAGTTAAAAACCTCCGTATTTAAACATTTACAGACATTTGTTTTTTTATTTTATACACTGCTTGTATATAGTATAGTGCTACTCCTTTGATTCGAGTAATTTGCCGAAGATGAAACTGGAACTTGAATGTCTGCCTATGGTTGCTTCTTTTGGATCCAGACCCATTAACGAGAAGCTCATATAAAAACAGACGGTCAAATTTTGACCTTCGTCTCTCTGTTTGGCACAACATCTAGTTACATACTCATTAGTGGCCAAATTTTACTAAATGAAGGTATATCGGGCATTGACTGAGCTGAACGCTTCAAAATTCGTCTCTTCCTTTAAGACACAACAACCCGCGCGCGTTAAAACATGCGTTCGCCTCTGTCCGCTTCTGCGCGTGCAGGTCTATATTTTTCATGTTTCTGGCCCTATTTGCCTCGTCCGCTTGCTCTTGGGTAGGGGTGCGTACAAACTGGTAGAACAACAGCGAGTTGTCACTGCTAGCTGATCCCCTACCTCAGGTAAATATTTGGTTGCAAGCTTCACATGTCTTGCTCGTAGCTGGAGCTTGGTTTTGGGAGCTCGCGCAGATGACTCTGGTTAGGGCTTGTCTTTCTCTTTCACTCGTTGTTTGCTTACGAGAAGCACTTACTAAGCATTACTACTATTACTACTTGCATGTGTGAAAGTATATTAACAATTTACGAAACACGATAATCCCAGTTGTAAACACTTGTTAGAAATCCGACAGGATAAAAGTTTGTCTCGTATAAAATCATTTTGATCTGATGGGATGGCAGTGATATACATATAGCACAAACATCTACATATTCTGCATGTTTCCACTATAACCTTTTAAGAACTGCTTCTTTCAACATTTGATATTGTGAGCATATATACATAGACAGATAGGCTAGAAAGAAGTTTCTATAAGCGCCGGAACGTAGGTTTCGTTGTTTAGACTCACTGTATGAGTTTGCAGACAGCTAACAGTTTATATCACATCCATAAGCGTTGAGCGCTTAGTATTGTATTTAGGTATTGTATTTACATAGTTCCGCCCTGGGTTGGGATGATTTGCAATCAGCATTGTGCATATGTTGTTTAGCAATCTAAATTTTTTTTTCAATAATAAATATAGGCACTGCACTAACTGGAGTTGTTACGAAACAATTGAGCTGCAGCACTTTTCAGCCTGTAGGACAGGCAAAACTAATTATGCTTTAGCCTATTAACGCTAGTTTCCTATGCGTATGAACGCTACTTCTTAGCTTGACCTCGTTACGATGCAACTAAACGATGTTCGACAGATGCTAAAGATAAAACGTAGATTCCTCACAGCCATAAACACACACACAGCACAGATAGCGGGGATCAACACACATACAGGTGGTCGATATTTACTTCAACCAAATGTATCTACTTTCCCTCCGTATCTGCATTATCTGTTGGCATGGTATCTAAAATATTGTTAAGAGTTGTCTCTATCTGTTCTGTTAGAATTCGTGGTATAGCTATTTGAGGGGCCGCTTGTTCAATTAACTTTTTATCATGAGCATACTTTTTTCAAATACCTATTGTGCTATATAATCTTGTAAAACACCGCTAGTTCCTTGCGAAGCTGGCACGTCAAAACGTATGCCTCTGTTTACGATAGATGACAAATCCTTCTGGAGACCTGCCGGGCATTCCCTTTTCCTACGGAAGCTATCTGTCAGAGCATCTAAACCAATTCTGCCAGACAACCCTATGACTTTTTGAAGAATCTATCCGATAGAGTGATTTCCTCAATTGATGTGCAGATACTAATATGGAGAGGGGTCGTTGTACGCGAGATGTCCCTCCACATTTAACATTAACACTTCCGGCATTGCTTGGACTCGCGGATAAGCATTCCCGACATGCCAATTTCGAGTTTGTTTATAGTCTCTGACGCTTTGGCGGATGCTGAGGTATTATGCCGCATCTAGGGGTCGCCAGAACTTCTCCGAAGGAGAAGCAATCTGACGGGGTTTTCAGCTGCATCGTCAGTTGGTTCTTACACATATGTATTACAGCTTTACTACGCTACTCTGGTCAGCGGTCTTGTATACTGTTGAAGGTGATACAGATCACATGATTCTCCACATAGCATGGATTCACACTCGGTCGCTATTTCGTGAAACCCATTTCGCGTACCTAACGTTATATGGAATCCATTTATTGCAAACCAAGCAACGAAGTACCTATTTTTACAACACGCACTTTTCTAGTGGTTGATGGTCAACGCTGTACTCTCATAAAACGAATGTGTACAATTAACATCCGCAAACTTATGTTCCTACTTAACAAGATGATTTTCCAAGGCATCCGTTCTCGGTGAGGCATATGTTTTCTAAAATGTTTCACAACGAGCGATGTCGAGGCCAACATATATACAAGTCGATTGCGGTTAGTGTGGTAGACTAATAGCACTATTTTTTAAAACCTGGCTTTAATTTGTTAAGTACTATCAAGTTCCGTTTAGATAAATAGGGCTATGTAACCTGTATCCCGTAAGCGGCCGGCGCAAACTTTAAATTAAAAAGGCTGAGAGCGACGTTTAACGGCAACCGTTAAGGCTCTGGGATATAATGCATGACGTTACAATGGGATACTATAAATAACAGTTATTACGAGCTCTTTCCTTAAAACGCTTGGTGAAATGTAATCCTTGCGTTGAAAAGACTCCAAGTACTCAAAGGCATTCAAAATGCTGAACAATTTATGTTGGTACTGAACTCATCCAAACAAAATTTTCGGCAAAACTTCACAGCGAAATTGCATCGCTTAAGATTTTTTAAAGTTCATTGCTTAGGATTTTTAAATCTTATCGAAATTTCATTGTTTAGGATTTTTTCTTAAATTTCATTGAAATTTCTTCGTCTAGTTTTCTTCAGGTTTTATCGAAATTTCATCATTTTCTCAACCTTTACTCTGTAGTGATGTATCCCAAGGACTTAATACTACAGAGATAAAGTTAACAAACTTCTGCAGTGATGCAAGCGATTGCCGCAGGTAAAACCGACTCCGGGAGAAGAGGACAAGGGCATTGGCATACACACGTGCACTCACTGGCGGGTGGCGCCGCTGGATTTTGTCTGGCGGATCACTCGTTTGCCCATTGACCCCACATGGAGACATATATCGGCGTACGACTCGGAACTAACGATATATATATATATATATATATATAAATACGCAAACACTCGTTATTGGGGAGGCATGTGGAAGCATTTCTTGACCGTGCGGCGTTGTGTCAATAGCCATCTAGAGCGGTAGGCATGCACGCGTACTAGCGACGAGGTCGCAATGAATGCCGTTATGTGACTTGCGGCGGGTGATGTGGAATCGCCCAGGGAATGCGTCTACTTTTTGCATACGATATTCGCTTCTTTGATTCACCTGGTTGATAAACGACAGGCCACTTCATGGCCTCAGGCTCAAGTTTTGGAGTTAAACGACAACTTTCGCTATGCTACGAAGCGATCTGGTTCAATCATCTTTCACGGCAACAGCAAAACGACAAACAGTTTGACATGCACTCAAGATAATCAAAAGCCTGACTGTCCGATTAACACTCCACCTGACGAGACGAGTATAACAGCAGCGATGCAGCAATGAAATCCCACCAGTCGGTTGCAATAAATATATGCTGCTGCTAGTTATAAATCGACGCTGTTTGAAAAAAAAAGCTTCAGAATTCTATGCGATATGAGCATGTGTGCGTGATACTGAGAATGTCTCCACTAGGAATCGCGTGCTAGGGAAGTGGTGCATTAGCGCCATGACCTTTAAATCAAATCAGAAGTGATAAATCTCAGCGATGGGATGGATGGATGGAACAGAAAAGAAGCAGTTATAAAGTCCAAGTTTACTCTGCACATTTCAGTATGGCCCGCCCGCCACAATTACGCAAATCACTGTCGTAGAAACGCTAACATGCCACTCTGCAAAAGCAATTTAAAACTTTTGAGCCGATTTTCCTAGAATTTGTAGAGATGATTCGTAAGCGCCGACAATACAAAGATTCACCACCTTTTCTCCAGAACGGTAAGATGGCTTCTTGTGGTGGACCGCAAGCAGCAAAAGGCTTTCCACTTGAGTAAAAGCGTACACCTTAACCGGAAGGGTTTTTGGGATGCAAACGGTATTCTAAGTAACTAGGGAGAACTACGCAACACCCTTGGGTGAGCTGAACGGAGCTGAATGTCATAGTACCAAATTACGCGAACCAAAGCTCCAAACTGTCGGGCATTCCCATACTCTCCGGACACCTTGACCCCGTGCAACTACCGTCTGTTTACAAACCTCAAGAAGTATCTCCATGGTGCAATATGCGCCGTAGCTGAGTATTTTAGGTTTAATGGTAATCCTGTGTAATTGCTCGAGCTATAAATGCTACTAAAAATCGTTGGACGAGACGTGCTAAGCTTCAGGGGGACTATACTGAGCAAAATATAAAATAAAATATACGTGGTCTTTGTCTGGCTATTGCTCTTTTCCATGCTAAGAACTGTTAAACCCCTATATATATATTTTTTTGAGTGTCAGAATAGGCTAGTTTGTTGGCGTTTGTAAACTACAACTACTTAACTCTCAGAACTATATACTTCGAAATATAAATAGAACTCACCTCATTTAACCTTGCAATATCTGCCTTAATCCCTCTTAGTGCAATTTTGCTAAAAGCTAAATCAATTTCTTTGCTGGTTAGTGGCCCTCCAGCCTACCCTTCAAGTTGTTTGACCTACGCCCTTTCAACTCCATCGGGCTGCCCGTCTGCTATACAATATCAAAGTTCCTCATATAAAATATAATATATTAGAGATAACTTGAGAGAAACTGACGTAGGATTCTATGCCCGTCTATTTCTCACATTTTCACCCGACGCAAACATGTTATAGTTTTACAAGCCATTCCCATCTCAATACCACTATCACATCTCTTTTCTGCAATGAATATTCACGTACAGTGTTTGCTCCATGTGGCTCGAAGCAACTATGCTAAAACGTAAAAGCGGCGTGTAAAATACTGCAAAGCTTAAATGTTTAAAAACTCTTTATTGTTTATTATTTAGACATCATGGCACGACACGTATGGTAGACGTTTACTTGTTGCCCTATTATGCTAACAAAATACTTTTCTTAATAAATGCATGTGTATGTCTAGTATGTCTACACTGAGTGCCAATAAAAAGTTTGCCTTGCGTGGGAGCCGAATTCTATACGAATAAGGCTGACGCAACAATGCTGCCATACACCTCGCAAAATAAGTACTACGAGTACACACTATCAAACGTCAAGTGGTTCTGCCATCGAACGAGACGCGCTGGCCACTGGGGCCGTAGCCGCCTGCCACGTGGAGAAGTGTCAATATAGATGTAGATTGAAGCATCTGCAAACAAAGCCTCGTGGGACCTACTTCACTGATATATATTATTATATATATATATATATATATATATATATATATATATATATATATATATATATATATATATATATATATATATATAACAATCGCAAGTTCGAGCCCCGCTCTCAGAGGATCTGTACGGGTTTCGTAAAGAAAGGTCCACGCTCCAGCCCATTAGCAAGATACTCGCTAAGGTCGAAGAGGAGAGACAGAAAAGCCCCAGAGTTCGTAATGTTTGCCTCCTGATATTGTTGGATGTAAAGAATGCGTTTAACAGCGCAAATTGGAGGGTGATCCTGAATGCGGCGGAGAAAAAGGGAGTACCAGCGTTCATTCGGCGTATGATAGCGTCTTATCTGGCCAAACGTAGTGTGAGCTACGACGGCAGGGCAGTACGCGATGACTGCAGGTGTACCACAAGGTTCCGTGCTAGAACCTACGCTATGGAACTTAGCGTACGACGGCGTGCTAGAGATGAGCAGGCCCCGCGGTGTTGAGTTCGTCGCCTATGCCGACGACCTGGCAATTTTAGTCACCGCAAGGGATGCGGAGCTGTTGGAGGACCGAGCAAATGACGCCTTAGATGGGATTAGCCGGTGGATGAAGTCGCACCACCTAATGCTAGCACCGGAAAAAGAGCGAGGCGGTTTTGCTTAATGGTAGAAAGCACTGCCGGGAGCTGGATATCCGTGTGGACGGTCACATGATCCAGATACACAAGCAGGTCAAATACCTGGGTGTTATGCTCGACAGAAACTTAAGCTGTACAGCCCACATTGATTATGCAACGGCCAAAACGCATCAGGTTGCAAGCAAGCTCGCCAGGCTAATGCCAAGAACAAAGGTGCACTCGGAGAAAAAGCGCCGTCTTCTAGCATCAGTCGCTGATTCAATTCTGCTCTATGGGTCAGCAGTGTGGGGACCAGCTGCACTGAAGACCAAGAAGAATAAGAAAAAGCTAAGGAAGGCACAGAGAGTGCTGGCCATCAGGGTCGTCAGAGCGTATATGACGGTGTCTACAGACGCTGTGCTGGTAATTTCCCGCATGATACCTTGGCCACAACGGATAGAGAAGAATATCCTTTTATACCGGGACCAGACACTTAGAAAAGACGATGCAAGAATAAAGAGTCTGGAAAGCTGGGAGGTTGAGTGGACTGGGGCTAAACGAGATGCACTAGGGTCGTGGACGAGATCAATAATCCCAGATCTCATCAAATGGTACCGATGCAAGTACGCGGAGACGACGTACTACCTAATCCAAATTCTCATTGGTCATGGCAGCTTCCAGACCTACATGGTGAAAATTGGGAAGACTGCGGTAGACATATGTGTTTTGTGCGATGCCGGCGAGACCGACGACGTGGATCACACGCTTTTTGCAAGCAGAGCTTTTGAGATCACGAGACAGACAACCCGCTCACGATTAGACGTGCAGTGCAATACGACGAGAGACCTATTCTCAGGGATGCCCAGCTCGAAAAAAAGCTGGGAGGCGGTCTCTGATTTTGTGGAGAATGTTATGAGAGCGAAGATAGGGCTGACGGAAGAGAGGCGGCAACGCATGGAGCGCCGCCAGACCGAAGATTGAGAGCCAGACTAGCGGCTCCCTACATGCACTGAAGTAATACCACAAGTATCCCGGTCATGTAGGATAGGGGGTCACCAGGTTTTTAGTGGGTTTGAGAGTCCCACACTACTCAGACCAAAGGGTGTGCGTTATGCATTTTTGTTCCTGGCCCCTGTAAAAAAAAATTCGAGCCCCGGCCTTGCTGGTTGCATTTGTTGGACGTGACTGCTGCTACATACCTCTGTTGGAGAAAGCCTATATAAATTCAGTACGAGAACGTGATGACGATAGATGCATTTGGACGATATCGTGCCACAGGCAATTTAGCCCATTACAAGCGTCTAAAATGTGGTTGTCAGGGTGTTAAAACAAATCAAAAAAAGTTTCATTGTGTTGGCGCCACAAAAATCGGCACAAAAACCTCCGGCCGCCACAGCGGACGGTCGCATCTTCGGTCGCTCCCGGTCAACCGGTTTTGTTCGCTAACAATATCGGCTAAAATGACACAAAACGGCTAAAAGTGCACAGACCATCGTGCCAGCAAGGCATCAGCACACCGCTGCCATTAAAATCGTCGAAATTTCGCGTTTTGTGAAACCGTGCATCGCTACAGTGTGTCAACATAGGCAGCAAACCGGCCATTAGGTAGGAATCTGCCAGGGTGAAAACCCAGTGTTTTACGTGTTGTGCAGTGTTGTGTGTGTGTGTGTGTAAAAACCTATCATCAGATAGGTTTTTACAAAAATTCTTGTAGAATGCGACGACGAAGTAACATTCTTAACACTAATACATATGGGGTTTTTGGGTAAAATAAACTTTTGTGCTAGACTTGCGGCAGACATTTTACCTGAGCATGTGTGCACATGTTATAGACACAGTTTACGGGAACTCCGCGCCAGCGTTGACAACCGCACATGTTTTGATTAATGAATACAAACGTCGGACATCAACTAAAGCAAAAATGAAGCGCCTCGGACGCTTTTTGATAGATCACTACACTATAAGTGGTTGGAGAGAACCATTGTATCATCATGGAAGACCGCGGAATGAAGGTGTGTAAGCTGGCTGATATCGTAGACTGATATCTCAGTGGGTGGGGTGTATGATATACTGTACACCGGTTAGAAATGTTGGTGCTGTGTGCAAGCTGAGTGCCGCCATTGCCGATCAATGAGAGCACATACAAAATAATAATTCGCAGCTGTGTTTGTTGACGCTTTAGCGTAACCCACAAAACGGTTTGGCTGTTTTGCCATCGCTTTTGGATTTCCAAGAAATTCGTATTATTTCGGGTTCGAATTGCTACTCCATCCATTCTATTCTCTTGATTCGACTCCTTGTACTTGTTGTATATTTTCAAACCTCAAGTTTTAGAAATGCATTTTCGTTCTACGAGGAAGTCATCGCCGTTGTCTATGCATCAATTTTAGGCCTTAAGGTTTTCTACTTTTACAAAGGCTTCGAAAAGTTAACACGCGACTGGACGGATTGCAGAGAAATAGCACTAAGGTCACTACGTTATGAAGCACATTTAAAACATTTATGAATAAGGTAATTTTATTGCTATTTTCTGTTTACCTAATAAGACCCCTAAGAACCCCTCATATATAAATATATGTGGTGGCGTAGTATCCAAGAATGCGCTGGCCCGTGTTATACAGCGTTGTTGGACGAGCGTATCTAAAGACAGGAGAGTGTAGCGTAAGTAAAGCGAACCTGTTTAACTAATAATGTATCAGGACAAAGAAAATTCTACCCCACCTCCAACATGGCTAGGGTTTGCAAAAACGAGTGCCTGTTATACGCTTCAAAGTCTACGTCAATTCACGAAACGGCTCGATTGGTGCTTAGAGGCAGCTCAAATTATATTCTATGAACAGTACGGCTTTAAAAGGGAGTGATCGGCGCAACAAGCTTGAAGGTTTCTTACTATTTGAGCAAATCTACAATTGCGACTCTCCTGTGATCTTTGGTCGCGCACATTGCTGCGGGAAGGATGCATAAGCGTGCATTGCAAAGCCGCTGCCACGGCATCGATTGAGCCACATCTCGCACAGCACGACATTGCGCGTACCTGAAATTGCCTTCATACGGCGTATATCTATATCTCATCTCGGAGGACCCTACAGTTTCAAATTGTAAGAAGCAGATCCGGGCAAAGCTTCTAATTCGAAATGTGCCATACACATTTCGACAAACATTGCCTTATGTACCCACCTTTGACGACCCGCAGTTCATTGAGAAGACGTCAAACGTCGATTTGGCCTACCAGCAACGGCTGCATATATGCATTTGCATATAGCATTATGAGTTGGAAACCGAATTTGGCTGCAATGCACAGGAGATTCTACATTACAAGAAAATGTTGTGGAATGAGAAGCAACAACTCATACAACCATAAGGTTGCCCGGCACACTAGAAAAGAAAACGCGAATTGAAAATGCCATCGGTAAGGGCATACACGAAGGAAAATTATCATTTTAGTTTTGTGTTATTCGCATCGCCTTAACGTCTGTGAGTATACATGCTCGCCCGCATGTGTAGGCAGAATTGTTTGTCAGTCTGCCAACTACCAGTAAATAAGTAATATAAGTGACGTATAAGACTTCTTACCTTTGAATGCCTTAATGACATTGATTTATTTAGTAAACCTAGTAGTAGCGTATCGAATGACTCTAGCGCACTCTTAAGGCTAAGTTTACAGATGCCGACTAGACTATACTTAAAATAATTGGTTTCCTATTTCTGGTGTTGTTCGCTTGTATAAATCGCGGTAGCTGTGGATACTCTGCGTTTTCATGAGACTTTTATGACGTTATTGCACGGTCGCTTGGCGAATGCATAAATATGTGTATCATACGTGCCTGCGCCTCAAGCGGGGAACCGCAGTCCTGTGATGGCGTTTTTATAGGCCGCGGTAGCGCCTTGGGGTCGCGGCGAAGATAGAGAGTCTACGTTAAGCTATATACTCGTATATATATATATATATATATATATAGTACTGTGTCGGAACGACTGGACTGCAAAGTCGGGTATTAATTCTAAATCATGTCAGTCATTTTGCGATTCCTTCTGGTTGACTATACTGTTGTGAATTTACACCAACTTGGGCTAACTTGCTTTCTTTGTCAATCAGTGCAACAATTGTAATCAATACAAACATTATTAGCGTAACCTGAATAACGTGGTAGTATAGTTAAAGCAGTAACGCTGTCTGGTCTAGAAGGCGGTTCCCGACCTCAGCTCGCCAAAGAGGTCACGGCCCTCGACGCCGGCTGTCGGCGGCTTGTATTTTTTTAGGAAATGGAAGATGCATTTACGTACAGCCGCCGATATAATGGTGGGTAGTGTGGGGTTAAACGCAGGGGAAGAGGGCACATGACTCACTCTGATCCGAGCGCACTAAAAACCACCTCCCCAGAATCCCCTCCTGGTTTGGAGATGTTCACAATTCGCAATTGTGAAACATTACCTCGAGAGCTTGTATTGTTGGGTGCATCGTGGCGAGTTCAGGTCGCGGGGGCGAAAATATGGCGTCTTTTGTAAGTCTACTTGATGTTGTTGGTTGGTGCTACATCACCAAAGCTGATGCTGGTGGCACACGAACCCCGAGAACATTCTTCCTACCCCGTGGCTACGATGATTACCTGCAAAACGCTATCACCTACAACTGGCACGCTAAATCTAAATAGAGGTGCCGCGATGGTTGGGTACCCGCTAAAAGAATTGTTCCGTGGGGCCAACTTTGCCTATCATCTTCTGCTAATATATAACGATGCTATAGCTGGTCGTAACGACATATATATACAGGGTCATTCATATTGTTGTGCACGCATTTCGAGGTTTGATAGAACTCGGCAAGAAAATAAGTTTTCCCTATGGAGGGAAGTCGTGGAAACGTCTTGTTTAGGAGAGAGGGTGAAGTTTATAAAAGTAGTTTTTCTGCCTTTTTTTCCTACATAGTTGTGCGAAATCTCTGTTTGCGAAAGAACCAGCTTGCGTAGCAAAAAGCTAATACCCAGATTAAGGAAAGTCATGAAAAGTCGATATTTTACGTAAACGCCTTTTCATGAAAAATCGTAAAATTTTTCCATTGCGACTAAAAATGTACGTCCGAAAGACCACTCTCACGCAATAGCAAATTTAATGCCCATCATTTTCGTATCAAGGTGATGGTGCTGCGTTACGTAGTTGTCAAGTCACTAAGCTTTTTCGACAGTCATAGTTGTTATGTTTTACGTGCAAGTTTTCACGTTCAGAACCGTAAAAATTTGCCAAGACGTTTCCGCCCCCTCTTTTCAATGGCTATCGAAAAAGCTTAGTGACTTGACAACTACGTAACGCAGCACCATCACCTTGATACGAAAATGATGGGCATTAAATTTGCTATTGCGTGAGAGTGGTCTTTCGGACGTACATTTTTGGTCGCAATAGAAAAATTTTACGATTTTTCATGAAAAGGCGTTAACGTAAAATATCGTTTTTTCATGACTTTCCTTAATCTGGGTATTAGCTTTTTGCTACGCAAGCTAGTGAAGTGTCTTGCGTTGTGCGAATTTTCCTCCGAACACGCCGGTGTAATCGGTTCCTTCATGCGTTGACTGGTTCTCCCGCAAACAGAGATTTCGCACAACTATGTAGGAAAAAAAAGGCAGAAAAACTACTTTTATAAACTTCACTCTCTCTCCTAAACAAGACGTTTCCACGTCTTCCCTCCATAGGGAAAACCTATTTTCTTGCCGAGTTCTATCAAACCTCGAAATGCGTGCACAACAATATGAATGACCCTGTATATATATAGATATATTCGCACACAATTTACGGAAAAAAGTAGACCAATCGTGTTTTTCCGCGCCGTATCGACAACGTTTGCCTTCAGTGTGGATGATGGATCATTTCGTTTCGACATCGCCTTTGTGTTCGAAGAGAAAACTGATTCACCGGCTTGGATTGCAAATGTTTCCTCGTTGAAGGCAGCAGCAGCAGCGCTGTCCTTCTAGCAAAGACTGCTAGTAGAACCAGTGTGATCACCAACCGGTACGGCGGGACCGTAAATCAAGCAGTGATTCGGACGCCCAAATGCCCGCACCTACGAGGCGAGTATACTCGTATATGTACGACGATCTGCGCCACAGCGACCACGACAGCGCGCAAGCACATGATTGAGTTTTCATAGGCACCGCTTTCAGGGTTGGCTATTAATTAAGTTAGATTCTCGAAACTAACGGCCTATCAGCAAAATGTCGCGCGAGTGGTCAAACATTCGATTGAACGTTGCGACGTCAATATATATATATATATATATATATATATATGGGATGGATGCAAAAGTTCTTGCCGTTTTTTGACTAAAGCAAAAACTTGCAGGTTAAATTTGCAGAAACATGCGGGTTTATGTAATCAACAAGATAGTATTTGCCTTTTCTATGGACAATTTGCCAATGATCAACCAGTTTTTTAATCATCCCTCTGTCGTAAGTCTTGTTTCCTAGAAGAAACGATAGTATGGTGGGTGCTCATTAAGTTCCTAGTTATTCAGAATGTATATTTTGGAGCTGGTGTTACTCGCATAAAGCCACTCGTTGTCTTTGTGAAAGGTGACGCGTTTCCTCTTCACAATATGTAGCTGCATTTGGGTTTATTTTTCTAAAACTCGCTTAAGTTGTTGTTAGTAGAATTCCGTGTTGGCCGTCTGAGGCATTCTCAGAGGTTCAAAGTGAGGGATACCTCTGATATTCAACTAGCAACACAACCTTATTTGAGTGTCCGATTTGCTATGGATCATTCTGCAAAATAGCTGCGCCCTTGGACTAGAATGTTGACCTACCTGAGTTTTTAAAAAAACCCTTTGCAGATCATTAAACGATCCAAAAATTAAGCTTAGCAGTAACGATTGAAGAGAAAAGTGCAGACGTTTATGGGCTTCAATTTAACTGCGTTACTTAGGATTATGAGTAACTTACTTACAGCGTTTAAATTTTTTTTAGGGTCTTAACAATCGTTGCTTGGTCAACTTTAATCTCTTTCACGAGTTTATGAGTGGTAACCGTCAAATCTTGTTGTTTGTTTATGCGTAGAAAACGGCTTCTTGCAGCAAATAGGTCCATCGGGAAGAACTTGTACAGCAAAACATTTCAAAACCTTTACGTTTACCACATCTTCGTCTCCTCGGAAAGCTTATGGAAGGCGGAACGCCCATTAAGCTCAATTTAGCTTTTGACGCTAAAGCAGAGCCCACCGGTTGTTGCAGTAATGGCCGCTCTATCATAAACGTATCTAGCTATTTCTTTGAGGTTCGTCAGGAGGTGGTTTTAGTAATCAGGCAGACGAAAAAGTTCTAACCAATGCAAGATTCGATCCCTATTGATTTTGTGAACGTGGTCAACCGGCACCCGGCAGAATGCTTTTCCACGTTTCATGTTATTTGAGTTCTACATGTAGCGTGACCAACGCCATTTGCCTTGTAATAGTGTACTTATCTAAGCAAATGGAGATGAAGCATCAACATTTTTCGCAAACAATTAAGCTCGCGAGAAAAATGCTCACACCGACATTCATTATGAGCACAGCTCTGGCTACACGGACCATGACGCTTAAACGGAACGACGGCGAAGTTAAAAAAGGCAAAATATTGCATCGCGTAGATATCTCTCTAGCTTAGGTCACTTCGCTCCTCAAACTTGGCAGCAGAATCAAAACGCTGGGGGTCTACCTAAAAAAGTGTCGTAAGGATATCGGATTTACTAAGGACGCTCAGATAGTATTTCTCTACCTGTCTGCCACCTAGACAATTTCGTCTCGCCGATGCAGTTTTTTCTATTTTACGATGAAGACACATTGCAAGTGACACGGACACCCCACATTGTTTAACCGAATCGCCTAAAACTCAATCGTTTAAACCATTTGTGGATGTTGTAGTGATTCAATGTTATGGTCTCATTAAAGAGATGCCATGTTGTGCACTCCCGATAATGCCGAAACGTCCACAATCTCAATTCCCCAACCAACTGGTTTACTCAAATCTATCGTATCAATGGAAATTCTAGCACTGCACCGCGGCATTGTGGTAAGTACTCTAAGTAGGTCTGCAAAATGTTGGCCGCACAAAAGCCAACGGCGCAATGCATGAGAAAGTGCAGGGCTCGAATGATCGTTACCAAGCTGACATGCGTAAAAATACACGGCGGTAGTGCTAAACGCAACTACATCCTTGCCAGGTTAGTAGCATAAGAACTTGCAACACCAACAAAGGAACAGTTGCAGGACACACCTCTTGCAAGACGCCACCTTCACTCAACCGAGGCTACCCCGCCACCCTGCATCGCATGCACGTTGCTATTACAGCTGGACGTCGCTAAACAGTGCAGTAGGCGCCACACAGTGCAGTTGCCACCAAGGAATTGGAAGCACTAAAACAACTAACCTTTTCCGCCACCGCCCAGAGACGTTCCAGCAGCCGACCAAATCAACATCACCCCCCTTGAAGTCAGAGCAGCAATCCAGAGTTTCCCAAACAGCTCAAGCGGAGGCCCTGACGGCCTCAAGCCTAGACACCTTAAAGACCTCATTGGAAAAGGCGCTCAGATCTGCCCTCTCCTCCTTGCTCTGACGGATTTCTGCAACCTTGTCGTGAATGGCCGCCTACCAGGGTTCGCACTTAGTAATTTCTATGGAGCCAACCTTATAGCCTTAAAAAAGAAGGACGGTGGTCTCCGCCCAATAGCAGTCGGAAATACCCTGCGGCGGCTGGCGGGTAAAGTGCTAATCCGCAAATTCATGGCGCAGATTGTCGACAAAATTGCTCCGTGCAACTGGGTTGTGGAGGTTAAAGGAGGGTTGCGAGGCTGCGGTCCACGCTGCAAGAGCCTTTTTTAAATATCAACTTGGAATCAAATAAGGTTTTGATAAAACTTGATTTAAAAATGCCTTTAATTCCCTCAGAAGAGATGCGATTCTCGACACTGTCAGATCTGACTTTCCAGCAATTTATCCCGCGGTCTATCAGATGTACAGAAGTCCATCCAATCTCTTTTGGGGGAAGGAGATAATACTATCCAAATGTGGGGTGCAGCAAGGAGACCCTTGTGGCCCGGCTCTCTTCTGCCTGACAATTTGCCAACTGCTTTCCGCTCTAGAGTCGGAATTTAAGCCATGGTTCTTAGACGATGGAACGATTGGCGGTACTCTTGATTCCGCGCTTAGTGATGTGAAAAAGGTAATCGATTTTGGTGTCACCTCTGGACTGCAACTTAACGCGTCAAAGTGTGAGCTGCTCATTTTATCATCCGACAACGCTTTTCGTGACGAGTGCTTGCGCCGGGCGCAGAAACTGCTTCCTGACATCAAGCTATGCACCGATGAAGACATCGAGCTTCTTGGAGCTCCCCTCACAATGGCCTCAGCAAAACTCGCCCTGAACAGGAAGTGCGAGCTTATGGATCTCTGGTGTTCTAGGTTAAAATCCCTGGATGCGCATCCAGCACTATACTTAATGCGAACTAGTCTTTCGACACCAAGACTTATTTATATTCTCCGTTGCACGGACGCGTCTGCCCAGAGAGGCATTTTAGAACAATTTGACGAGAAGTTACGACAATGCGTGAAACAGGTGTTAAATTTGAATTTGGATGGAGTAAGTTGGGACCAGGCCTCCCTTCCTACCTCAGCCGGAGGTCTGGGAATCCGTCGTGCAACGGATTTAGCCCAAACCGCATTCTTGGGCTCAATCACTACGTTGCACGAGCTGATTGTATCTATATCTCCTCCGAACGCCAAGCCATTCCTAGAACGGCTTATGGAGTCCAAAAAGGAGGAATTCGCCGCCCGCCACCGCGTGGTGCTTGATGACGCACGTCAGTCTACCTTGGACGCCTTCGTAGTCGAAGCCATTAAAAAGAAAATCCTGGACAACACTGTCGATACACTTGGCAAACCGTTGAATCGGTGAGAACGTGAAGTCTAGGAAAAGCAGCCGAGGGTTTGAAGCCCCAGCCAACAGCGCGATTTTGCTCTTATTGTTATCTGAGTTCCATTTCCAATACGAAAGCGAGCATATGCTAGAGCTAATTAACAGGTCTACTTTTAGAAACACCCTTTCCTAAGGCTTTCGCCACATCTCACGAGCGAGCGGTTTTAAAACTTCTACGAGCAAATGCACGGGGACAGTTCACTCGGAGGATCGGATTAGTCTGTTACACTATGTATAACGCTAGGGATTACACGGTTGTGTATACCTGCCGCATGTTAATATGCGGCATGCAACTACGCTATCAGACCATAACCTAGTAACTTTAAGCTGCAGAGTCCGTGAGAGAGTAGTAAACACGCTTAAAGAAGTCACACAATGTTGGGCTGATGTAAACGAAAGCAGCACCGCTAGTACAACAAAACGTCGGCTAGAGGAGCTAAGGAACAGATCTACCTTATGTAGGACGCTCCGAGAATATAGCTTGGTGTCAATAGGTAGATCCAATAGAAGGGCACAGAAAATGGAAGTTAGACACGCAATGGCGCCGGCCTCAAATCATGGTCAATTGGAATCAACCGACATGCGGTACGCTTTGGCGTAACACTCAATAAGTTGACTGTTTCATTTGCTTTGATATTACAATGGAGACGTGTTTCTTGCCATATAAGTTTACCTCGTAAGTACAGCCAGTAATGTCCATATGCCTTATCAGCAAGTGAATGCGACAAGCAAGCACCCTCTAAGAGGCATTGGGAACTAAAACCTTAAATTCAGAGGTGTCAAGCGCTCTAGCAACCAACCCAAAAAGTTCGCCGACAATTCTGGGAACGATACCAAGCAACACCGTGAAATATACCGTGAACATACGGGCACGTGCGGATACGGCACGTCTACTCGACTAGATCGTATCTAGGTGAGAGGAATGGCCACCTGGCTAAAAGGGCAAAAACTGTTATGAAAAAAAGAAGCAAATTCTGTAAAGGATAACTTAGAGAGAAACAGCACAATATAGGGGACGCATGACGCAAAACCTTTGTGCTAGATAAGTACTGAATAGGTTAGGGAAAAATAGGCGAAATGCACTCCGGTTTAGGGATCAGCGTCAAGGGCAGGATATATTGATTCTCATCGGTGGTATTGAACTATCTAGAACACTGTGTTGCGGAATGTTATATACGTTTTTGAACTCTTTCGCACGATTATAGAGTAAGTACGCGAGATGCAAAAACAGAACTGGCTAACTTCGATTGAGGCGTAGTCTAGCCTCGTCTTAGATGCCTGAGGCTCTGTGCCGAGCAGCATGCTACAGACCAGAAGCAATTGTCTTCGTTGTGAGCCGAAGATAGAAATCTGTGTGGCATTAATCCGGAGGTAATGGCGAACGTCACTTTTTGAGTGCGACGGCGGTTACATCACCGAAGGACAGCTGGTGGCAGCCTCAAGTTTAGCGGGTGCAAACCCGCGTGCACATTTTAACTAAACCAAGATACTTTAGGAGCTGGATTTATCCGCTAAGCCTTCCCTGCAATTGAGGTAGAAGACCGATGAATCTAAGATGCGAGGTCCTAAAAAAATTCTATATTTTGAACAGGTTTCCATTATATATATATATAGGTACTATTATTAGAAGGTACTATATTTTGGTGTTTAACACATGTTCAGAGTTAATGTGTCGAATAAATTTACCGTTTTACTGAGGTTGCGTGATTAAAGGGATTTAGGTTAAATTAGGTTGGATATTATGCTTTTAATCTAATACAAATGTTTTGCAGGGTATTTTCTAGTAGTGAGTTATGCTTCGGAAGTGGGAGAGAAACATATTGTTTGTTTCAGTGGCGTAAGAAACGTTTGTTACCTTTCAATAAGCGGATTGTTTGAACCTTAAAACATGTTTTTTTCTTTTAGTTAAGAGTAGGTTTGACTGAAGCTCAAATGTTTTACTCAGTGGTAGAATATCATAACATATCTGCTATGTTAGGTCGCATTCAAAGTGAAACCTGTTTATCGCCGGATAAGCCTGTGTGACGGATATCATAGTGTCAGATTTTGATTAAGCGCGAGACTTGCAATAAAAGCCTTGCTCCAGGAATACAGCACGTAGCTCCACATCGTTGTTTTAAAATACATGTTTTAATCTTCGCGCGTATTGCGCTGGAACTTTTCGGCAAATATATTGCTAAGTAGCACATCATCAGGAAGTAACTGAGATCGCTTAAGTTAAAACTAAAAATCGAATGAGCAACGTTGTGTCAGCAACTAAACACGTAATCTTAACACTCACAGGCAACAGCTTCCCATGGGAGATCCGCTTGGGTCCAAAGGAGCATGGGGTTGTGTTATACTGCAAAAACATCCTAGTCAAAACATAGAAAATTTTGGCTCGCTGGAACATCTTAGAAATTATTACAGGGCCCAGGCCAAATGTTGCCTATGCATGGCTAGCATGAGGCCACGTGGACTTTGTGCCCCGTCTGATTGAACCGTATAAATACGTTAGAGCAGGGCTCTTGGAATATTAATAAGAGGCAGCCTGAGGCCCCAACGTTACAATTTTGCGCCTCCTACAGAATACGTTCAACCGTCTGATAATTTTCAGCGTGTCGCTGACGAATTATGGCTTTAAGGTGAATAACGACGCGCTGAACGCTCAAGAAGTCGGTTCAATGACAGAGCCTGTGGAAAAATGGGAAAACATGTTGCTTCCAGTAGACATCGCCGCAGATTTTGTACAAGGTTTGCTAGACAAATCGTTCCTTGTATCATCAAAGCGGTTTAAACAGCGTCGACCAGTATATTTGAAAAGTTGTTCTTCTCTCTGTTCTCTAAGGCTGCCGAAGGAAAGATTGGGAGTGACTTAAGCAAAGCCGCTGAAACCGCTTCTTTTAAAAAACCTTGCAACACTCTATTGTAGTCTCCTTGCGCGGTGCACTCTGCACGATATCACGTAACTAAGGTGTAGAGACGAATAAAAGCGACAAGCCTCCTGGAGGCTCGTGACCGGCTTGCACAGCAGCAATAAACGCACCAGTACAAAAACAAGTGCAACATAAGAGACCGCTACTTAAATTCTTGCGATGGGACTGTGAAGGCATTAAATCAAATTACTTTTTCCTTCAGCTGAGCAGCATGACGTGTTGGTCCTCATTGAGACATGGGTCCATCGAACCCCCGGTCGTCCCTAGTTGGTGTATAACGGAATGTCTAGGTGTACAAACAGAGGGATGGGGTAGAACAAATGGGGGAGTTGCGGCGTTGTATAATAGCAAGCTCTCTGGCGCAAAAACATACGATAAAGAAGATAACTACGTAGTCCTAACAGGAGACACCATCAACTTGATTGGAAGATATTATAGTCCTTGAAAAGCAATAGCAACTCTGCTAAAAAGCTTACCACTAAGCCTTGACATGGTTGACTTACAAAAAGTAACTGTCTTATCTGGTGATCTCAACAGTCGGCTTGACAAGCCAATATGTTTAAAAACGGTGTCATTACTCAACGACTTGGTATCTCGCAGTATGTGGGTTATATCCACAGTTGAAGATTTGACCTTCGTCGCGCCTCAGGTGGCATCTACCCGCTGCAATGTAAATATCAATTCAACCGCAATCTACATATCGTGGGCGGCTTCGTCCAAGTCGCAATCTTAACCTGACCCGTCTATATGTTACTTCGCGAAGCATACGTGGAATCATATGCCACCAGCATTTGAGGTGTCATTACTGCTAGCGCTTGGCTGAAGCGAACATACATCAAGTACGCACCATGGTGCAATCAGAAGTGCGCTTCTTGCAAACATTATATGATTCAAGCAAACGTTCTAGTAAAAATTCGCCCGGAAATGATATCTTTTTATATAAGATCAAATCTTGACTATAAGAGAGTGTTAAAAAACGCCGTTAAATAACATGAGGAAGCCCTGTCACGGCTTTTTAGCAATTCCGAAGTAATCGACTTAATAATAAAAACACCATCCAGGAAGGATGCTCCGGGGGCATCCGGGCCCGCAGTGAGTTCGTAAACGACTTGTTTGCTTGACGGATGGCCAAATGAGTGCATGCAAATTCAAATAGCACTCACCTATTATGTTATTAGTAACATTTTTTTTTCAGAAGTACGTATACTGAAAACAATACGCATATGACCACGAGGATTGTACCGCACACTTTTTATGTGATAATAAAGGCGATTTTATATTTAAAAAAATCACAACTTGACGATCACAGCCTAAATCATTGATGATACTTAGTATCGGCTGGATACATGGCGTCGAGGCGTGCGCTGACGGACGCAAAAATGAACGTGTTGAGCTTGAAGCTTCTGGCAACTTACGCTTTTTCTATATATATATATATATATATATATATATATATATATACATAGAAAAGTATAACAAGCATTTTTCGTTTAAATGAAGTTTGCGTGCCTCTGTCTTTGGTTCATTTCAGCTTGGGTGCTTGGCCGGGCAATGTGTAAGCTCGTCGCGTATCTACAAAACGTCACCGTTTGCGCCTCAATCAACACACTCGTAGCGATCTCACTAGACAGGTGGGTTGTTTTTCTTTTTTTCCTGTTTGTTTCGTACACCTCTAGCGTCATTCTTTCTTTCGCTGAATTAGATATGCATAAATATATAGGGCTACAAAAAAGTTTTTCCGGTTTTGTCGGGTAGAGAATCATTAAAAAACCGAAAAAACATTTTTGTAGACCCAATATAACCCTAACAATGCAAAGGTATATAGTCTTCTGCTAGTAGTCGTAATGTTTGGATCTTCAGAGTGATTTCTCTCTCGTAAAAATACGTGTGGAGAAGAGAGGCGGAAGCCAGACAACGCGCCAGAACAAGAAAGCACGCCTGGTTGATGGCGGAGAGGGCGGTGACATCACCGATGCAATATGACATCGCCGATACAAGGGAGCGCGCAGGCGCCAATAAAAGCTTGGCTTTTGCAGAGATTCATCATAATAGTGGGAATCTGAATGGCACTGATGTTGAAATGGGACGAGGGCACGATGGTCTGTTGCGTCACCAGCTACGCAAAAAATAACTAGGACAGCAGAGGCAGCTAACCTGCCAAACCAAAGGATAAAGCAGATAACCACGACTTGTTGTGGCTAAGACTCGATGGCAAAAAACAAAACGTTTTAAGTAAATTATTATTTATTTATTCAAGACCATCATCCTTCCTCTACAAAGTCAGAACCAGTGCGAGACATACTTACAGTCTTCTAAGGGCCGCACGTTGTGTTGAGATATCAAGGAGTACCCTCACGGTCCTTTTGACAGGATGAAATAACAAATCATTGCATGCACAGGGACAGTGCAATAGATGGGTTAGACGAATTAGAGGTCTACGATTTATCTGCACCTTAACAGGCACGGTTGACGCAGAAGACATTGCCGGTCGGGCTGCAAACTTTGCTTACTGGCAGGGGTAAAATGTAGCAACCAATCTGTAAATTGCGTGGTGGTGATGCTGTGTTCTGTGTGGTGCTGCGTGACGAAGATTACGCAATTTGTTGCCAAACTGAACAAGAGAAGCCTTATTAGGGGCCTCTCCCTACAAGAGAATTTTTAGGGAGACTTTCATCGCGTACGACGGTCCAAGTCCCTCGCTAGGTCGCAGAAACTCTCTACAGAAGGTTGCTTAAGAAGACTTGTATCACGTATGGCGGCCCAAAACCCCATACATGATTTTGATTAAACTGATCAATTATAGAACTGTAAGCGTGCCCCGCGCGTCTTTCTCTGGAATTGTTAGAGAATAAGGGCAGCAATGGATCTTGCACGTAATGACACTTTTAGGTTAATTGCCATTGCACTTCTTACGAAGGCATTTCAGTGGCTCAAACTGCATATCAGTGATATGCGGGGGATTCACTCAATGGCTGTCGCATATGCGAGAGGTCGGGGAGGATGCGTAAGTTACCTATCCTTTCTTTACATTTTAAGGAGGATTTTTAGACAATTATTCCTTCCTTACGGGCTTAAGGTCGCTTTATGTCAATATGTAGGGCTTCCTTCTTCATCTTCTTTCTTCTTTCTCACAGTCCTTATGGCAGCATAGTCACTGACACTTATCGGTATGGTCTATCACCTATTATTCTCAATGGGCAGCGCTAAAAAAAATGCAACTAATAACAGGGATCCAGCCGGCGTCACCTCGTTAGATGAAGAGCATAACTAGCGCATTTTCTCTTTAGACCATGCCGCGACATGGGTTATCTATCTACCTACATGAAAGGCTATTATGAAAGGGAAAACGTTGCTGTGTTTCGCTTACTACCCATTTTCGATATCGCCGAGGATGCTGAGACAGTAAACTTTGTACATTCGGGGTTCATCCACACAGATGGACAGACGATGAGTTGATCAGGGAAATTCCATCATCCGCTCAACGGAGATCTCGACGAAAGCCCGTGGGCAAGCTCGTTTACACGGCTACCTGAAACGTCGCTGAGTGGGGGCCCCTGACCCCGACCTCCTCGACACTATTATTATTATTATTATTATTATTATTATTATTATTATTATTATTATTATTATTATTATTATTATTATTATTATTATTATTATTATTTACTTAATACAATTGTGAGGTATGAACGTTTAAATCATGTATATCCTGCTCTGTTCGCTTTCTGTCAGTTCATGGCGCCTATAATGGAAGCCACGTTCCCTCTACACACGGCCAAAGACATCATCTGTCTCAAAAACATGGCCTCGCGTCGATCGCCCGTAACGTCTTCGATTCGTTTTCCGATGTCTTGCAGGAGTTTTGCTGTACCTGTGCTGATGGGGCCGAGTGTCTCTAATGTAATGGGTGCAAAGTGGTAGCTTCTACATAGTTCTAGATACTTCCTCCGTTTTTCAGAATCCACACGTTCTGCTACCCATCTCGATTCGACTGCGCTGTGGCGTAAATATGATAACGCCGCCGTGCATGAAACCGTAACATCCCATACAAGGCATCTTCCGTGCGACCACAGCGGGATGGTGACCCCGTCAGGTCGCAACTCACTGCTGCCATTAAGACCTACTGGTTCGGGCGTAGATGGTATCCCTGCCCTTCTAAGAGCTCTTCTCACCATGGCGTTGAGTTCAGCGTGCCTTGTAAGTCTGCCGGGGCTTTTTAGACAGCTTAATGGGTGTAGACCGTTATATTATTATTATTATTATTATTATTATTATTATATATTATTATTATTATTATTATTATTATTATTATTACTATTAGGGCTACAAAAGTCTTTTCGGTTTTGACGCTATAAAGAAAACACACATATAGGAGACACGGGATGTCTTATTTATTGATTTACATATTCTCCGCCGGAAAATACAACCTCTGCCCAACGATTTACAAGATTTTCGATTCCTAAATAATCTTCCAAATTTTCAAAAAATCCAAAAAAAATTATTTCAGTCCAGAACGCACGTGTTCGATAGAAGTGATTTTTTTACCACTTAAACAAATTTGCATCGATCTGAATCGGTGGTACTCAGATGGTGCTAAGTCGGGGGAATACGGTGGATGTTCCAAAAGTTCCCATTTAGCTGGAAAATTTTCACAAGGGTCTCCCTACTCACGTGGGGCCTTGCGTTGTCTCGGTGGAACAGGACACCCTTCCTTGAAATTAGTGCAGGGTACGACTGCTTTAATTTTTCGTAAACCTTTTCGAGTTGTTGACAGTACACGGCCGTATTTATCGTCTGGTTACGCGGTAAAAGTTCATAGTGCACTATTCCGCCCTCATTCCACCAAATACACAATAAAACCTTGTTTTTTTTCTATTTCGGAACTTCCCAAACCACTGTTGGCACATTCTGTCTGTACAACAGGCATCTCTAAACGATTTTAACAACTTTGTGAGCCCGCGTTGCACTCAGTCCATTTTTAAACTCATGGAGTAGAGACTCCTCGCCTCTTCCTGAGGCCATTTAGGTGAGAGGTTTTTAGTGGGTATTATGCCAACAACATCGGCATCGAGTCCCACACTAGCCGCTCTGGGTGCGCGTAAAAGCCTTTTCCCTCTCACCAAAAAAATTAATATTATTATTGCTAGACAACTCAGTACCCTCATCCGGGAGACTTCTAGAAGAAGTCTGCTCCCTGGTAGCCTCGGCACTAAACAGCAGCCTGCCTTCCCTATGCCTGACAATATTTTACGGGACAAACCTTACATCCCTAAAAAAAAGGCCGGCTCAATCAGACCCATATCATGTGGCCTCATGATCCGAAGGCTTGTGGCAAAGGTGGCTATCGCCATCAGTAAAACTTCTATAATGAAAGCTTTAGAACCGAGGCAAGTAGAGGTCTCTATAAAATGAGGCGCGGAAGCAGCCGTTCACGCTGTACGAGCATATATCGAAACAGACGGCACTGTGCGGGTTCTAGTCAAGCTAGACTTTAGCAACACCTTTAACACAATACGACGCGACGTAATATTAGAAGAAGTAAGACTTCACGTACCAGAACTCCTGCCGCTAGTATGGCAAAGCTACAGGGATCCATCACTTCTATCCTGGTGTGACAAAGAACCACTTAAAATAACAAATGGAGTGCAACAAGGAGATCCACTGGGCCCCGCCCTGTTTAGCCTAGGAATCTCCAGTTTAGTGGCACAAATGAAAAGCCCGCTAAACATTTGGTACCTGGATGATGGTACATTAGGAGGGTCGGCAGAAGTGGTAGCCGCTGACTTACTCAAGGTTTTGCAGTTTGCGAGTGAAGGGGGACAGTTCTCAATCTTTCCAAATGCGAAGTAATAACGGTTGGGACGGACACTAAAGAACGAGACGAGGCATACAAAACAATTGCTGCCGTTTTACCAGGCTGCAGGCGAAGTTAACCCGGTCGAGTTAAAGATTCTTGGGGCTCCACTTAGTCCACAAAGTATATTCAAGACCTTAGGAGATAAACTCCGCGCGTTGCTACAGACGCGACCTCGGCTGTTAGCTATGCACTCACAAGCGGCACTATGCCTTTGGAGGTATAGCTTAGGTTCCCCTAAATTCAACTACACACTACGCACTTCACCGACAGGCCAATGTCCGACGCCCTGCAATCGTATAGCGACTCTACGAGGGACATATTGAGCGAAGTTCTTTATGGACAGTACGTGGCGAAGAGCAAGTCTCCCCATAAGAGAAGGTGGACTGGATATTCGATCAGCAACCGAATTGGCCCCCATATGTTACGCAGCGTCATTAATAGAATTCGGCCAGCTGGCTGAGACGCTAGTTCACCCGAGTGCTCACCACCGGTTGTACATAGCTAAGCAAAAGGCAAAGTCACTGGTTAAACTGAGATTGGATCTAGGCCCTTGGGAAAAACATACCACCCAGAGAGTGCTCGACAACTACAGATGCAAAGTCATAGCCCGTGAGATCATCGAAAGCCTTGAGTCTCCCACAGAGAAAGCGGTCTTCTTGGCCGCACGAGACACCTTCAGCGGCGGATTTCTCAGGGCTCTTCCGTCAACGCAGCTCGGTACCATGCTGGACAACATCTTATTCCGCATGGTGTCGGCTCTAAGAATCGTCGGACAGATATGCAAACCTCACATTTGTAAGACCTGTGGAAAACCAGTGGAGAAGGATGGCCTCCACCCATTGAGCTGCATCAAGAGCCAAGATCGGGCCCCTAGGCTCACCGAACTAAACGCAATAATTCAAAGACCTCTCCGGAAAGCAGGAATACCTAGCATACTGGAACCCAGACTAGGACTACATGACGATAAAAGGCCTGACGGTGTGACCATTCCGCCGTGGGAAAAGGCAAATGCCTAGTTTGGGATGCGACAGTATCCTGCACGGCCGCACCGTCTTATTTATGCCACAGCGCGACGGAGGCGGGATGGATTGCCGAACATGCAGGAAAAGAAAAGTGGCGTAAATACACAGAGTTAGAGCCTAGATACAGTTTCGTACCGATTGCAATGGAAACATTGGGCTCGGTCAGCAGAAGTACAAGGAAATTTATAAAAGACTTAGGTGATCGAATACGAGCAAACACCGGGGATATACGCGAAGACGAATTTCTGAGGCAGCTGCTTTCACCGGCAGTTTGCAGAGGAAATGCCGCGTCGATATTAGGTGCGATGGGCTGAGAATAGCTAGATGGTAACCATGAAATAACGAGGACATTTACACCTCACAATTGCATTGTCCTAACACATAAAAATGATACACTATTATTATTATTATTATTATTATTATTATTATTATTATTATTATTATTATTATTATTATTATTATTATTATTATTATTATTATTATTTAAGCCAGTTTTATGATGCTCTGCTCATTTACTCAATTCATGGCGCCTATGATAGGAGCCACGTTCCCCCTACAGACGGCCAGAGACATCATCTGTCTCAAAAACATGGTCTCGCGTCGATCACCTGTAATATCTTCTATACGCTTTCCAATATCTTTCAGGATTTTCGCCGCACCTGTGCTAATGGGCCCAAGTGTCTCCAATGCAATGGGTACAAAGTGGTACCTCCTTTACAGCTCGGGATACTTCCCTCGTTTTTCAGAGTCCGCGCGTTCTGCAACGCATCCAGATTCAACTGCGCTGTGACGTTGATACGACAAGGCCGCCGCGCATGAAACGGTTACATCCCATGCAAGGCTTTTACCATGTGACCATAGGGGAATAGTGAACCCGTCAGGTCGTAGCTCACTACTTCCATAAATTCCATTATTATTATTATTATTATTATTATTATTATTATTATATTATTATTATTATTATTATTATTATTATTATTATTTAGCACCGAGCAAGGTGGCTTAGTGGCAAAGCCTTTGCCTTGCATTCGGGAGGACCGGGTTCGAGACCCAGACCGGCCACTCTTAAATTGGTTTGCATGGTTTCCAATTTAGACAAGGTAAATGCCGGAGTGGAGTAAACTTAGCCATGACATGAAAAATCCGTACACGGGCAATTGCCTTACGGAAAAAATCTTAAAAAAAAAAAAAAAAAAAAAAAATTATTATTATTATTATGATTTATTCAATTTTTCAGTATTTCCCTACAATTGTGGGACCCAAACGTGTACACGCGTAGGCTCACCCCCCCCTTCTCAATCCATAGAGCCGATGATAGCGGCGGCGTTTCCCCTACACACTGCGAGCGAGAGTTGCTGACGCAGAAACTCGCCCTCGCGCTGGTCACCCGTGTTAGCACTAATTTTTACACCTAGGTCTTTGAGGAGGATACTTGTGCTCTTGCTGATCGGGCCCATCGTTTCCATGGCGACGGGTACGAAGTGATATCTCCTCCCCAAATTAGAGTATTTGCGTTTCTTTGCGATGTCGGCATGTTCAGCAACCCACCCTGACCTGATGGCGCTGTGCTCCAGGTATGACGGAGCCACTGTACATGATACCGTGGCATCCCATACCAGGCATTTGCCGTTGGACCATGGCGGGATGGTGACGCCGTCTGGTCTTTTGTCGTCTTCGAGGCCCAACCGGGGCTCCAGGGTGCTTGGTATGCCGGCTCTACGAAGAGCCTTCTTTAGGATCGCGTTGATTTCCGCGTGTCTGGGAGCCAGGGCTTTTAGTGCAGCTCAAAGGGTGCAGTCCGTCCTCATCCACTGTTTTTCCACACGCCTTACACTCGTATGGCTCACGTATGGGAGCGCCTATTCTCAGAGCGGCCACCATGCGGAAGGAGGTGCTGTCCAGCATAGTGCCCAGCTGTGATGAAGGAAGTGCTCTTAGGAAGCCACTGCTGAAAGTGTCACGGGCAGCTATGAATACCGCTCTCTCTGTCGGGGATTGGATGTCATCTAAGATCGTGCGAGCGGTCGTTTGACACTTGTAGCTGTCAAGCATGTGCTGTGTAGGGTGTTGCTCCCAGGGGCCAGGGCCTATCGCTTGTCTAGCTGCCAGCTCAGCTTCGTCCCTCCTTCCGCGCAGCACAGAATGAACATCCGGTTCTAACAACGTCTCTGCAAGCCCCGAGAACTCTATGATAGAGGCCGCGTAGCACAACGAAGCGAGCTCTGCCACGGACCTTAGTCCCAATCCTCCTTCGCTGAGAGGAAGTGTGGCCCTTTCCCAGGATCTGTCGGTAAGGGCCACGTTTAGAACTTCACTCAGTATCTCCTTTGCCACCTCGTCAAATGCTTGCAAATTATCACAGTGGTGGCCTGTGGGGGACGTGCGTAGAATGTAGTTTAGCCTAGGTGATCCTAGGCTGTATCTCCATAGGCATAATGTAGCCTGTGCGTGCATCGCCAATAGCCGAGTTTTGATACACCGGAGGGCGTCCCGCTTATCCAGGATAGTTTTCGAGATCTTCCGAGATCCAATGGGCGCTCCCAGGACTTCTAGGTCAGGCAACTCATTATTATTATTATTATTATTATTATTATTATTATTATTATTATTATTATTATTATTATTATTATTATTATTATTATTATTATTATTAAATTATAATTAAACCCGTAATATCATCTGCAAGTTTTGCGATATCCCTCAAAAACATTACTGTTATTATTAAAAACCCTGCCCTAGCTTTAACTCTCCATTGAATCTAATACATTCTTCGTGCGCGATTTCACTTCAAGCGCGGTGAAAAAAGTGGCTCCAGTAAGCACGACGTTATAAAACAAACTTCGTGGAGGAGAAAATCATCCATAAAGTCATCTAATTAGGTACAGATAACGTTTAATTACCTAACGATCGTTAGTGATTTACTCGGCAACTCAGTGAGACTGAGTGAAATCCACAGCCTGTGTGTTTGCATCGCACACAATGGCTACTCATACTTCAGGAAGCTCCGCTTCCAGCGAAGGCCAGCGACTGACTAATGCTTAGTTAGCCAGAAGGCTGCCAGAGGGCCTGGGAACATGGCACATCGGTGCTGGACAGAGCACCGTCGGGCTAGAACGCTCTTCGCAGGAGCATTGCTGAGCGACGTTAAGTGGCTGACGCGACGCCCAGGACTTACAGGATACATCCAGGGCAGATCGAGAGAGAAAGAGAGGGACCGCGTATTCATAAATCATAAAGCACACAGAATGCTGGTGCTACCAGTGTTACTTAGGCACCATAAGCATTAATCTCGATCTGTCAGTGCTGTACACAAGTGCATGTAGGACGACGACCGTAACACTCGGCTTGGTAAGTCGATGATGGGTATCTGTGATGAGCGTTTGGATTTAAACTCCACTCGCTCCACAATTGGTAGACGAAACGCTACATGAAATGACTATAATGACTCGTCGACACATCGCAAGGTACGTTAACGGCTGTCCACGCCTGATAAAACTGACGACAATGCGTGTTTGAATAGCCTGGTTGGTACCAACCAACACAAACTACCCGTTTCAGTTTCCCGTTGCTGATCGACAACGCATCAACGATGCACGGGTGCATATCTCTGCGCACAGCCGATATCCGTAAGGGCACACCGTCTTTCCGCTGCAGAGTCGACGATCGGCAGTCGACACTCGCTAGTGAATTTTGCCTACGAACAGCGGACGCTTGGTATCGCATTATCAAGACACTATACAACCATAAAGACGTGTGACAGTGCATTATCCCGTAATTAAACGGCCGCCAGATCAAGTCGCGGTCTGGTTGTAAAGCGATGGCCACGAGCAGCATGCTTCAAAGCTCGCTTGTAAAACCTGTGGAACACTGCGCACAACGGCGTTAAGCTCGAGGGCTGCCTACAGGTGACCGCCGCAGCGCACGTGGACAACTTGGTAGTTGTGATAGCGGTCAGAAAGAAACGGGATATTGACGGCAAAGCAAGCGAAACTATGGACAGAAGATCAATTTAGATCAACGGGAATCCGTTTGAACTAGTCCAGTAGATAATAAGCGATACACCTCGTAACGAGGAAGAGATTGCTGCACGTCGTTATTAGGCTGCACGGAGCGAAGTAGTCCTGCACATCATTTCAAATGAGGATTCTGGAGATCATCCTAGGTCGTAACCTGACGTCCGTTGCTCACGTGAATACATATATATATATATATATATATATAGAGTAGGAGGATGTGGTTATGTTTATAGGTAGTTTGGGCATCTTGGGCAAAGGTGCGGTTGCTTAATGGATAATATATTGAGCCCTAGACCCGCCACTATCGAGTCTTACGCCAACAAGATCGACAACCCCGCTACTGCAGACCAGTCACGCACCGTCAGAGCATAACCCACGTCTAAGAGAAGTAAGTTGTTCTGATAAATAAGGGGAGCGCATGGTGGAAGCTCAATATAGCACCGAACGAGGCAAACGATGCCAATCATGGTTAACCTGGATGCCGAGCCCGGATCTCGACGCAGACAAGTGGCGCTACAGATTTTAAAAGAATCTTTCCAGAGAAGGCGAAGCATGGTTCATGCGTCCGAACCGCACACCCGACACTATGTACACGCAGCTCCGCTCTTACGCACAAAAGATGACTGGAGTCTAGTCTAGTTTTGTCGAACACGGAATGTCTGACGCGACGCACAGACGTTGCTGGATATTGCAATGAATAGAGTAAGACATATATATATATATATAATATATATTATATTTATATAGAGAGAGGGGGATGGGGAGAGAGAAAGGCTGTCTCGCAAATACCAGTAAACGTTTTGGCGCTGTAGGTTGTTTTTGATTGTAGACTTACCTCTGTCTCCTACGGGCTTCGAGTTTGCCGTGAGGTTTTCAACGAGGCATCGAAAGCAAGACATGTTGAGATATCTAGGGTTTTCTCGGCAGTTCTTGTGCTGCAGCAGCAGCAGCAGCGGTAGCAGCAGCGGCATGGCCGCTAATGCTAATATGGAACGGATGACTAGAGCCAGTCAACACGTAGTCTCATATCTCTCTTCATTTGCTGCGTCGTAGAGGCGATAGTGAACTTATAGCATAAAAACAACGATAACTGTCCACCACCACCAGCAGCAGCAGTACCGCCGCCATTACTGCCACCTCGCTGCCTGCCTCGCACTGCTTCCAACGATGCTTGCCAATAGCAGGCCAGCCATGGTCCGATACAGCTTCTACGCTGTATCACCGGCGTTGTGGCAGCATGGCAGTAGGTTCAGACACAGCGTCCGGCTACGAGGCGGTTTTGAAGGCTTAGACGACATTCTTGACAAAGTAGTAAAAGCTGCCGCGGTTCTCGTTGCTGCGTGCTTCTTTCGAGGCATAGGCAATGATGCGGCAACAGCGCAATCCAAGCAACTCTTAAAAGGTTTTATAAGACTATTCGCCGAACAGTTGGCGATCGCGCGACACAGTCGCGCCTACTACGACACGCTGCTCCCGTGGAGATGAGTGCGACGTGCGAGTGAAATCACCACCGGTCTGCCGAATCAAGAAAAGAAAAGACAGAAAAAAAAACAGCTGTAACAAGACAGCAGGAAGCAGCAAAAGCCTGCGCTGTCATGTGGTGTCATCGGCAAGTCGCCCTACGAAAAGCAAATCGATCCTCACTAACGACCGGTCAGCACGTAGCCTTAATTTACGAATCGCGCCTAAAATAATTTTATCAGTCAATCAACTGCTGGTGCTAACTGTTTTTATCTCATGCACTTTCGTCGTGTTTTTCTGCTAACACGCGTCAAATAAACATCTGCATAAACATTGCCTTCAAAATCCAACGGGCGTTTTTTAGGCAGCAATACTATACATATATGTATTTACATCAAGGATAGGAATTGTTTTACATCAAATCACCAATTCCTTCTCGAGTGTGAATACGCGCTTTATTTACACAAAGGATAGCAATTTGTTTTAACACCAAATGACTAATTTCCTCTCGGGTGTGCGTCAGTTGTATGTCTTGGTAACCCTCCAGGGGAACAGCGACAAAACGATCTATTTTTGAGCTATGCATTTGGGCTCGTATATATTGTATATGATTTGAATACGCGCTTAATTTACATTTATTGTATATATATTCGAATACGCGCTTAATTTACATTAAGGATAACAATTTGTTTTAGCATCAAATGATTAATTCCCTCTTTCCCTCTCGGGTTTGCGTCAGTTGTAAGTCCTCGTAAACGATTTTTTTCAAGCTATGCAGTTGGGCTCGTATTTCACTTGAGATATTGCGGTCGTGGGTATGCGATTAAAAAAAACTGCAAAACTCTTCATTGAAGAAAACATAGTTGGCAAATATACAGTCTTGGCAAATTTACAGTCAAATTCATTAAAAGCGTCTATGATATCTTTAACAACGGTTTGCATCAATGGGACGTCACAACGATAATAAACTCGGCGTGTGAAGTTCTTGATCAAACCTCTCAGTAGTCGCCTATCTGTCTCGTTCATGGGGTACCACACTTGAGAGGCATACGTCAGGATCGGTTTCACATAAATATCGAATAATTTTATACACAGTTCGAGAGTTTTAACAATGAAGGATCTGAGGATCCAGTTGCATCTTTTCGTCGCCTTGAGCGCGACTTGTCGACACTGCTCTGAAACTTTCATATCAGGTGTTATAATTTCACCTTAATTCCCTTATAGCAGTTACATTTTGGAATCGACAGTTTTAAGTCTAATTTCTGCGTCCATTCCTATTGTTTATATCCAATTGTTTATGCATTTCTGCATGCGTTCACAGTTTGATGTAGAATTGGCGCATGCATATATTGTTACGTCATCAGCATATACATTCGTCGATACCTCATCTATTATGGATAAAATCGAGTTTGTATTCAAAATGTAGGATAAGCAGCCAATAACTGTTACTTGCGAACAGCCTGAGGTGACCTTAGCGGGAGTTGAGAACCAGTCGTTCACCTTTACAAAAAAAGCTTCTATCAGTAAGAAAGCTTTTTATCTAACGTAGATTTTTTGGTCCTACACCGTGTCGGGATATTCAGTCCAACAGTTTGGTCTGGGTGATGGATATGAAAGCTGACTTAAAGTCAAAATACAGCACATCGAAGCAGTCTCCTTGATTTATAATTTCTTCGAAGTCTTGCTCACACATTAATAGCTGTAGAACAGTAGACCTTCCGGGTCGGTAGGTAAACTGTTCTTTACTTTTTCCTGTGAATCAGCGTTTCAATAAATGGTGTCTCCGATAACACTCACTTTGATGACAAGAACAACTTTAATGGGGTGCATGTCAATGAAACATTTCGTTTATTTTCAGCGCATGTTGCATCTCCTTTCTTGTGCACGGGGCACACTATGGCCACCTCGAACAAATTAGGAAGCAGACCCTCGTTTAGTTCGTTCAATAATCATGGATAATGGAATACAAACATCAAACCCGCATCATTTATTAAAATAGCTTGGCAGGCCGTCCAGTGTGACGCTAAGTTTCAACTTGAGTTTCTTTAGATGGCGATGGAAGTTTTTGGGGGAGGTGTCAACAGTGTCTACGTAGTAGTGAATATCATTAGCAACATCCATGTGAGGCGGTGGAATCCCTGACCTCTGTTTAACCTTGACTACAGTTAGGTAGGCGCTTGCGAAGTAATCCCTCAGTAATTCCGCCTTCGGCAAATTCTCTCTGATCTTCATACTGTTCTGGTCAACAAGAATATTCAATTGATCTCGGGACTTCATACGCTTTAACACGTGTCGATGCACCCTTGGCATGTCGCATTTATCGATCAACCTGTGTTCCTCAATGACGCGTTGGCGGCGAACTCTGGGTTCCAAGAGGTTCCTCAATCGTTCGGATTTCTCACGGTCATTTTCATTCTCGAGTTGATGGCTGAGGTTTCGGATGCTTGCCCCAATAATACTGTGAGGTTTCTTGAAGACAGGAACAAAGAGGTCGCGGAGGAAAGCCAAGTACCCAATCAGTTGAAAAACATAACATTCACAGTCCGACATTAACTGAAGAAGGTTCTTCAATTTTTTAGACTCAAATGAAAATTGATCGTGTCGTAATCCCCATTCTCGTAGTCGAAGGAGATGGGAATGCTACTGTCTTCATCGGCGGTGTACGGAGTCTTCTCCGACACTCGCAACATAAATCTGACTGCCTGGTGATCACATGGGAACGGGCATGACGTAACGAAGACATCCTGCACTGAATCATCATTGCACAGTATTAGGACAAGCAGATTCCCTCCACTCAAACTAGTGTGTTGATAAACAAGTTCTTCTAATCCCGGTTATAGAACAGAAATCAGTGAAAACAGATTCTCGCGTTACGGCAAAGTCCCCTGAGCATGACAGGTTGACCCAATCGATTGAAGGCAGATTGAGGTCGCCACACAGAACCACGGTAACATCAATATTGCACAGTCTACCACGTTCTTTGCAGAGTCTCTTCATGTAGCGCGTTAGTTGGCCGGAAGTTCCGGTTGGGGAGCTATACGCGCAGAGGATGTGAGCCGATGAGCTCTTGAAAATAAGATCAACACACCCCAGCTCAAGCGTATCATCATCACCATCCAGATCAACAGTCATTGATGTGAGACAACTCTTCACCAGAATCAGGACGCCGCCGCCTCTCGTGCTTCGGTCCTTCCTGAACACACGATAAGCACCTTGTTTTTCCAGTGCACCGTCCGAAACGGAGGCATCACTGAGCCAAGTCTCAGTGACGAGACAGACAGACGTAGATATCATTAGAAGTCATGTACGAAATGTAGGGTGTCGATCGCGTTTGGCTTGTTCAGGGAACGCGCCTTGATCAACATGCAACTAACATCAATCTTATCATCACGTGTTTTTATCGCAGTTTTTCTTAATAGTTTGTTATCATGATGTAACCAAGGAAATTTGTGAAGTATTATGCGCAATGGTCTCTGGATGGGGGTTAACTTTGTATTCTTTTACGAAAGCTCCGTCGTCCCACCGATTGTTGTCTAACAGACACTCAATAACTACGTCACTACCTTCAGCAATAAACGTCTTGTAATGAGGTAACTTTTTTTTAAATATTCGACAAAGCCTTCACAGTCAATAGCAATGTCTTTCAGAACAATCGTTGCCTTTGCCGATATAATTCGAATTTTTGTTTTCGGTAGCAGAGGCTGAGACGCACTCCCAGTTTGTTTGGTGACACGCAGTAATTTTTGCTGCGGTCTCTGTGGTCTCTTCGCTTTGTTTTCGTTTGATCTTCTCCCGCCCGTTCTAGCAGGGGATTTGCTTGACGGCTGTCGGCCAAAAGGCACTCCATTCCGATCTCGAGCGCGAGATCTGCGAGCTTGTTGTGGCACGGAGGGTTGTTTAGGGCTGACACTTTAGGGGGTCTTCATTTGGTTCGAAAAAGCACTTTTTATCAGTTGTTTCAATGCAGTACTTTCCTTTCGTAGTTGCTCAAAGTGGGAAGCGATTCTCTTAAACTCTAAAGATTATTTTCAAAGCATCATCAGCTCGCATAGAATTCTGCGCACCATATCGTCGTTTGGTTCAGAGTTCGTCTTCAGAGCAGTTTCTTCCTCATCACTTTCGATCTCGACGTCAAGTTCACACACTTTACAACTAAACTTGTCGATCAAATCCTTACGACGCAAAACGGCTGGTTTCAGGTCGGTACACTTGTTTCTACTTCTAACGCACTGCCGAGCCCGGTGGCGTTGTGGATTAAGTCTGCGCCTCGCAACCGGAGGTGACACATAGCAGGTGTGCGGGTTCGAGCCCCACCGTTGCACATTTGTATTTATGGCGGTCCGTCTATGAAGCAATGTAAAAAATAGTTCCGTGGACGTTAAATCTTGACTGAGGGTCAGCCCGAAAACTTTACTTCTAACGCACTGCACCACAGTAAGGCAACGGTCGTTCAGTTTGCTCACAAACTAGACATCCATTGTCCGTTCTTGCGTGTTTGGCTGGGGAAGCAGTAGCAAACGACGCGTTTGACGTCTCTTCACTTCTCTTTCTTAGTTTGGGCAAGTTTCACACCAGAATCTCGATGAAAATTGTGAGACACGACGAAACATACGTCCGATCCGTCCGGCTAACAGACTACGATAGAAAACATTCTCAGGATTTATTAATAATTTACAATACGTTTGCACACTCGGCAGTGCTCGCCTTAATAAAAATAGTGGTAAAAAGGTGTCACGTGAGGTTAAGAATTAGCTGTTTGTGTCCTTGCGTGATGGCAGCCAGGTGGACCAGGTGCGAGCGGTATATCCTCAAGATTTCTTGCAACCTTGTTATACCGTACATCTGAGCGACATGAGCCAACGTCTCAGGCGCATCGCACCCGTGCCTACAACGTTTGTTGTAGCCCGGGCGTCCCCTGGCCAATCTGGCACGCGTTGGTAGTGCGTTGATCCTGAGCTTTAGTAGGTTTAAATACTCCTTACCAGATAGGTAGGGCATACCCTTAATCCAGTAAAGTACAAAGGGCGTTTCGTGTGCTTTTTTAAAATGTGCCCTATTGAACGTATTGTGTAGTTGCTGAGACCAGTAATCGGTCTCTTTTGTAGCGGTCTTAATGAAGGTTCCCAAACGCTCGTAAAGAAGTCTTGTTATCGCAGGGTCTGTTTTGAAGTGTTTGGTGGTTAGCATCCATTGGATCCCAGGGTGCGTAGAGTGTTGTAGTGCTGTCCGACAAGAAAGGCGGCGTCGGGGATAAATGTTTGGAGGCAGAGGATGTCCAGACCACCATGTGCTGTGTGCGTATAGAGGTAGACGTTCGACACAGAGTTTTCAAGCTTACGCCATTTCGACTTAACAACCTTTCTGATCTCTTTGTCTGGTGCGTGAGATGATCTGGGACCGGAGACCAGCTTATATATGAGGCGGGGAATGAGAAAGTCTTTTAAAAAGATGAGTCTTCTGCTGGAGTTTAAGGGGAGCTATTGTGAGTCTGTTGAGTAAATTAAGGAGTATATCCATGGTGGAGTCAACTTTGCCATTGCTGTCATGGTCGACTCCCAGATATCTCCATCGATCGCGCATACCTTTAGCCGGCAATTGCCGCTTTCTAACGTTAAATTCTGGTACGGTAATAAAAAAACTTTTACCCTCCTTCCTATTAAATAGGTGAGAGATAGTAAGGCTTTTATTAGTATTTATTTCAGGCCTCGGGAATTTAAAAGAGGGTCCGCAATATTAAGAAGCCATTGTGGAGTAGATTTCGTGGAGGCTAGAAGGATGAGATCATCCGTAAAGGCTAAGCCCATACGGCGGAAGTCATCAGTAAGTTAGTACCTAATATTAGTTTTGTCTAATTTTGAAAGATTGTCGTCGAGAACTAGATTAAATAAAAGGGGGGGACAGAGGATCTCCCTGCCTAACAACCCTAGTTGGCCGAAAAGTGCGACATTCTTGCCTAAATTCTATGAGAGTTTTAGATGAGAGGTACAAGCGTTCGATATAATTAATGAATACCTCCGGGTATCCGCGAGTCCGGAGTGACCACAGGACGGGGTCATGACTCACCATGTCGAACGCCTTACAGAGGATCGATTGAGGCGAGTCTGAGCTCACGTCCCGCAGATTTCGCATTGTTAAGGATGCCATCCAGAACCGCAGGATTCTCAAAGGTACTATTATAGGGACGCTCGCTGGATTGGGAGAAGCTTATTTGAGTTCTGGAGGCGTCTAGAGAGAATTTTGTTAAGCGTTCGTTGTAAGTATGAGCTAGTAGATAGGGGTCGCAAATCGCCTGTTGTATTGTTAATGGTAGGGATGAACGTTAAGCGAGTAGTTTCATGGGCTGTGGCAATATCGCTGATTAATAGTTTGTTACGAAGACAACAGAGTACTTCTGACAAGAGTTTACGGAGGGACAAAAGACAATCTATGCCTAGATCTTTAGAAAGTCCGCGGATAGCTACGTAGGTTTCCTTTAGGGAGATAGGGAGGGAAACCTCGAAGAGATCAGAGTTGGGAGTATACACGGGGCAAGGGAGTGGTTTAGGGGGTGGTTGTGTCATCGTGTGTGCCCAGTGTTCTACAATTTCGATGGCCTGCGTGTTGTGTATGTTGTGTTTGCCGTCCAGCACCTCATGAGCGCAGTTTGGATCGGTTTTGGCTAAAAAGTCTTTGAATGGTTGCGTAGTCTTGATGTCGCTGTTGCCTTTTAAGTACTCGCGCTTTAGTGGAAGGTGTTTCTCTAAAGGAGCGACGTCGGACAGTGTGTAAAATGTTTGTTCAGAAAGTCGTTTAAGGCGATAGTGTGGTCCTCACCTGAGCAAATTATGTTTGACAGATGAGGTCTGTCGAAATTATGTTGCGTTTGGGAAATATGTTTGCGAGGACTTGTATTTTGAATATAATATTACCTTTTTGGGAGGGATTACAGGGGCCATCTGATTCGAGGCCGAATAGGCCTAGTAAGCTCAGATCCGTCAGGGTTGGAATCCAGGTAAGACCTCTTTTTACGGAGGTCCTCTACCAGATCCTTATGCGCCTGATAATTACGTTGGCTTTCAATCGCCCCAGGTGTGCGTGAGTTAAATTTAGTAGCTAAAAGATGGTCAATTTCTCTAGGTGTTCCGTTATTTTTATCTAATATAGAATCTGCTTCTAATGTTGCTAAAAGTTCACGGCCTTGTGGGTTCCATCTGGCCTTCTTAGAGGGGGGACTGCAGTGTCTTCAATATATTCGTCCGGATGGGCATGACGACGGTGTAAAGTAAGTAATGGTTTAGAACTAGAAGTCTTTAAGCAAGTACCAGATGGAAACCTATAATTTGGCTGGGAGACGCGTGAAGTACTAGGGAGGTAAAACTCTTATTAGAAGCAGCAGTGTTATTTTGTGTGAAACTTAAAATCTAATTATCAGTCTGTGATCGGTTAGGAGTTGGGGAGGTGGTACGAATTTCTCGTTGATTGTGAGTCAATCGAATGTGGCTCGCGAGGCCCGCGCCAGATTTGCTTACTCGCCCGCAAGTCTGGCAGCTGAGTCTTCTGGCGGTGTTGTTGCCGTCACGTGATGCCATCGTTGTCTTGGTCCACAGCGGTGGTAAGATTTCTAAGTTTCGTAGGTGAACAATGACGCTGATGTTGTCTTTGTTGAAGCGGTCTTTAGACCATCATTCTGTATATCTCTACCCAGGGAGCACTCTGTCATATCTTGTCACGTACTGTATTTATGCAAAATAGCGCCGCAAGTAAAAGTAAAAAAATGCACATTAATATGTACAATAGTAGTGTCGGCCTAAGATATATAGTTGTGGTAATTAGATGGAAGACTAGCATTAGACAGATTAATTGCTGTCTCTTCGATTCAATGGAATTGAAGCATCTATCACAAGTATATAGTAGATATGTGTTTAAAACACGATAGCTGCCCAATATATCGTTGCGTATTATATTCTCAATGCTGAGTTCGATTTTTAAAGCTCGGAACAAAGCGTACCGATACACCACTATATATATATATATATATATATATATATATATATATATATATGTATTTGCACTGTCTGGGTTTTGTAGCCAGAGTGTACACTTTACCTATAAAAAGTTAAGATTAGTGAAATATAATTAGGGCCGCTATATTTCACTAAAATAACTATATAGGAGGACTCACCTTGCTTAAGTCTAAGAACCGGCACAGTTCCTTCCACTAAAAATACATTTAAGATAGGCCTTTGCAATGGTGAACGCGCTGCTAACCTATCTAACACAGTGACGCGGCGAATTATAAAATTTTGCATCTATTAAATGCAAAAAGGAACTGCTTGACGGTGTTGGATCTCACAGTTCGGTCACACTGGTCACGATGGTCTATGACAAAACTATATATATATCCAGAGAGGGAATAACTCATTCTAAAATTCAAGACCGCGAACTTGTTTAAAATGTTTCGTGGAGTACATCCTTGGTTCGACCCAAGCATGGGAATTAGGAGCGGAAGTAGCACAGGAGGTGCTATAAACAAGGCACAGAAGATGCATGGAAAGGCAGAATCCTTTTGAGACCAGTACGGCTGAAGAAAGCGCAACATTGAATCAAGCGGGTTCGCAAGGGCTGGGACAAAGTACGCCTGACAGGTGGGGGAACTTGTGAGCGACCCCGGCCATTTGATCTGATAGGGCACTCGCCACTTCTCATAATGGCCCGTAGCACTGTTCTATGGAGATCTGGGCTATCAGAGAGTGAAGCTTAAGGGAGGACGTGCGTTTAGAGGGTATGGGTCTCAGCGGCGTAACAGTCATCCGCTGGGGTCGAGTCCCACACAGCTCGAGACGAAAACCGAATTTTCCTACTCGTTGCGGTAGTGTGTAACTGCATTTCACCCTTCTCCACAAAAAAAATATATATATACATATATATATAGTCCGAATTAAACATTCAAGCCAGAAGACTCTGGGTTGCTTCAGAATGATTGCAGGAGACGAGTCATGGGTATATGGTTACATATCGAAACCAAAGTCCCATCCCTCAAAGTCCCATCCTAGTGCTTCCAAGCAGAGAGTCCATCGAAGAAGTGGTTGTACGGTCATTAGGGAATACTACCCCGAAATTTCAATAAAGATTGCGCAAGAACATCCAGTGCAAGAGCGGTGGGAATTCGAAGGAAACAAAAACACTTGAGAAGACTTAATAAATATTTAGTTTTTTCCACATTTGTATCAGAACTTATTAGTCCACACTTGTTGTGTTCTTCTTTATGTCTTTTCTACCCACATTCGCAACAAAATATCAAGTTTTGTTTATAGCCGTCACATTAAGAACCGATGATACAGCAAACAGTAAGAAAATGGGAGAGTTTCAGAAAAGGACTCGCAGAGTGACCACAGATATGCCTAGGGTACGAATACGGAGACAGGTCGCTTACTTAGCAGGAGAGTAATGCCCTCGGAGCTGCTCGGCGTACTTGTGGGCCTTGATAGGGTTTCCCATCAAAATAAGTACTTCAAGGGTCCGCGACTTCTTGATGAAAGGGAGCATGTCTCGGGGGATGTGACACACGTGCTAGAGAAGGCTACAAAGTAGAAAAGAAAGAAAACGAAAGCCGAACCCACACAGATATTGACATGGAGGAGAAAGACTTAACCCTAACCTCACTAAGAAATTTCCGCACAGAATCTTGGCGGACACTTTGAAGATGCATTTTCAAGAGTACTAGAAAGTATTTAAACAGATAGTCGGCCAAATCCGGGAAAAGGAAAATATCAGGAAGAACCCATCCTAGCGTACGCCATTCGACTTCCGAAAAAAACTTTGATAGACATGTCCATGGCCATAGACCAAATACAGAAGGCTAGAAGACAAAAAAGGAAGATCTAATGGTCAGGGGAGTCCTGTATGACAATTCAAACAGACATCATAGACGTCACAGCTGAAAAAGACACAGAAAAAAATTGAAAAAATCATCGACCTGGAACGTGGCATGGAATGACGTACTAAGACTGCAGACCAGGCGTCCAGACAATTGGCCACGCGGGCGCAGCAGTCTTGGCTATATCCAGATAGACATCAATATGGTGGGTATATTATTGTACATCTTATTTAACATGCTTGCCAATTAATAATTGTCCACTTGCTGCCAATTAAAAAGTTACTTGTATTTTAAGATAGTGATTATTATATGACACACAAGTGTGGGTCATTCGCGTAAAAGTTGCGAATAAGTAATTCCATTTGTTTTTTGATGGCATACGACCTTTAGATGTTTGTGGGCTAATATTAGATAACGCGTATTTTATGTTAGTTGTTACCTACGAGTTTGTCAAGAGATAATTTTATCTCATCGTAAGTTAAACATTATGGCTTTGGTTGCATGCATCGTTTTTGAAGTTGATATCATCGATGCTAAGACAACTTTAACTAGAAAATACTAAATGACAAATGCTAAATCTACAAAGTTCATTAAAGCGTAACCTAGAGACGGTCCCGGAATGTCTTCCAATTTTTTTAACTAACCAAAAAAAAACCTCTCTCCCATTCTAAGTACCGGCAATCGCGTACGCTGTGGGTCCTATTCGTGTGTTTTAAAACAGCACATTTTGGCGTTGATATCTCCGATTTGTTTAATTGGGCCTACGTCATAACAGCATCGATTGCAATCATGGCTTAGTGTTTCAACATTTATGCTTAGGTCATCCGCGCAGAGTTTGTATGACACATTAGACTCTTATAAGTTTTAAATAAGGGCGAATGTGGCATACAATAGCGGCTTACCACAAAGGTTGCTTAATCATATATTGAGCAACCTTTGTGGGACTCCAGAGGGAAACGTCCAGGAGTAGAAAAAACACTTTACCTACCTTACCTCTAAAGATCCGGCTTTGCGCTCACTGTTTCACGACATCTTCAGGAAACACCGGATACCGTATAAATATAACCTGCCACTTATCTAACTCAAGAAAAAGTGCATAACGTAGAGCATGCACTGTGGAAATGTGCAATATTCAAGTCGAAAAACTTTTTACACGCTCGTTTACTGCGATATATTAGGTTTACGCAAACGTTCTTGCCGTTTTAGTATCCGCTTATTTTTGACGCAGCGCCCCTTATGCTCCAACGATTATGGGAAAAGGTGATACGTTTATGATAGAGGGGCTACTGCGATCTAAGCTGGTGCTCCGCTTTAGTTAGTGCCCGAAGCCTAGTTGCTTTCAGAGAAGGCGAGAATAAGTGAAATTCGAAGTGGATTGCTGAACGAGTTCCAGTGCTGTAGTAGCTTGTCGAAACATCTCTACAATCTTCGGAGATGACTCATTCAAAAAACGGACCTGTCAAAAATAGCTCGCCAAGTTCCGTGGCGTAGTTGTTAACTTGAACTATTAACCAAGGTGCGGCGGACTCTTGTTTTGCTAAAACGAATATATATACGGAATGGCATGAGAGAGCTGCAACGCCTTGCCGATGCTCTTCCGTTATGAGAAAGTGCGTCGGGAGTGCAGTGTAGGCCCATCATGCAGTTCTTCTCTTGTGCTTACAGTGCCCCTGGGTACCGTCCGTGTTTTGAATTATCGTTGCTTTATGGTTCGTTTTCGCGGCTAAATTAGTTCTAGAGTCTCTTTCGGTTCAATGAAGACACTCGCTCCCATAGGGCGCGCATACTCAAGCTTCGTTATTTACTGGCGGCAGAGACCAGCTGGTAAAACGAAAGCTTAGTCACAACAAATCCAAACTACGCAGCATATGCGAATTATCATTATATTATTTTACGTTATTATGTCATTTATTATTTAGTATTATAATAACTATTATAAACGTTATTATATCATTTCTTATTTAGAATTGTAATAGCTATTATTTACGAAAAACACCTAGTAGATCTAAATACTTAGCAAATTGTCATACGGAATACTGAGTGAGGTGACTACAGTGTGTAATAGTGTAGACGTGAATATAGCGTGTACGTAATAATAACGTGCTCCGAAGCTCCGCAAATTCAACAACATCATGTAGACAATGGCGGGCGCATGTGATGCAATTCGAGACAATTCTTCGCTTTTCCGGCGTACGTATTTTTGCATTAAAGACTTTAATTAGAGAAAAAGATATTTTGGATTATGTTTGGAGCTATACATATATCTATATATATATATATATATATATATATATATATATATATACCCGACGTAGATAGGCGCCAATCGGACGCTGCGACGAAGTCGGCAAGCCTGACGAACAACGTATAGAATTTGATTTTCGAACGTACGGATTTGACTTTCCCCGGGAGTTCGCGACGCACATACAGAGTGCTACAATGCGACCCGACATGTCATACACGGACACGTTTGTTGAGACGTTTTACAAAGTGCTTGGAGCTGGTCTAGCCGCCGTACTCTTGAGCATAGCATACCCGAAGCAGCGAGAGATCACAACAAGTCTGGCCATCTTAGCAGCAGTAGTGCTTGCTGAACAGTGGCGCGCCTATCACACTTACTGCTATGGTCCCCGTTTGGAGTATGTCTCACACTAAGTAGTGTTAATACTATGGTCCCCGTTTGGAGTATTCGCCTCACACCTATGTAAGTGTCAACCGGCCCGAGCTGCCAAATAGTGGTAGCTAGCTATTCCACATCATGATCTTACGTAGTTCACGTAGTCTACTAGGAAGTCGATACCTGACGATACCTGACAAGGTAACAAGGGTTAAGCGCAGTTTGTCGGGAAGTTGACTCGAAATGTCGCCGCACGTGCGTCTAATTTCTTTTTGTTTCTGGTCTTCGCGTAGCGGAATGTGACGTGGTGTAAGACAGAAATGAACTGCCCGCGTTCGTTGTTAATCTTTCTCTCAAATGAATATGTTGTTTAGCAGCTGCGATGTGTACACGTTCTTTGTTTTTGTTTTTTAGCGGAGTATAGTTTATGTCGATGATAACCAGTGTTATCGTTAACATATCGTAAAGAGAGCACTAGTGATGAGAGCGAGTGCCCCATATAAGTCCTTAGGTGGCGTTTTTCTCTTTAGTTTGAAAACCGGCTAGTGATGAGAGCGAGTGCCCCATTTATATCATTGGGTGGCGTTTTTCCATTTTGTAAACCGGCTAGTGATGAGAGCGAGTGCCCCATTTATATCATTGGGTGGCGTTTTTCCATTTTGTTTGAAGACCGACTGGCCCCCGAACTGGGCTCTGTGTTGCTCACTGGGGAATCGAGCCCACCGGCTAGTGATGAGAGCGAGTGCCCTTTTTAATTCCTTAGATGGCGTTTCTCCATTTCGTTTGAAGACAGACTGGGCCCCGAAGTGGGCTCTGTGTCGTTCACTGGGGGATGGAGCCAGGACGTAGGTCGTAGTTTTAAAGAGGCGTTAGCTAGGACGAGACTAAAGTTGTTTTTTAACGATTCGTTGAGAATATTTTGATGGCCCAGCTACTGTTTTGTTGTGTTTGAATCAAGTTTTTGTTCCATTGTCTAAAATCCATCTAAAATCCGCGTCCGTGGCGGCGCCTTAATTTGGCAGGGCTACGTTGGTAGATAACAGGTAGTCAGACTTTCGGCGGATTTGGAAACGCTGGTATCGCCGGCATTAAAAGCCTAGGTTTTTTAACCTTCCCTAGATCAGTTGCTTTCGTCTGCGTGAAGCTATCTTTTCTTCCTAATAATTTTTCTGATGTTATCCTCATATGGGCGAACATAGAGAGCTGATATATATATATATATATATATATATATATATACACGTCGTGAAGATCAGTTGCGTTCGTTTGCGTGAAGCTATCTTTTCTTCCTAATAATTTTTCTGATGTTATCCTCATATGGGCGAGCATAAGAGCTCACATATATATATATATACAACGACGGACGGCTTTTGCAGGACTCTTGGCATTTGCGGTACTCTTCCCGAGTTCATGAAACCCAGCAGACCGGCATAGTAGATGATGAAATCCGCGAACACTGTAGCGAGTAGTGAGGTGACGACATGGGCGGAGAGACTCCTTCCATGCCTGGTTAATCATAGCTGGTGATAAATAATTATCTTGGAATTAGATCTTTTTGAGAATGCTCATGCCGAAACGTTTCCAGAGCGACTGTCTGCGGTAAATTAAAGCGACCTACGAGTTCATCAGTAAAATTATATTGAGCCCGCGAGCATGTATACTAATCTGTCGCGCGAATTCGATGGATGGCCAAGAACTCGCTTTAAGAGTTTTAGTTCCGTCGTTTATGGTGATTGGTGAGGTTGTGTCTCGTGCTTGAAGTGTGAAAATTTTGCGTCTTGAGGCAGTCTGACTCTTCGAACTCTTTATCACTCATGTGTGAAAGTTACCCCACAACACAGTGCACTCCTACGTACCATTGAAACCGCAGCCATTCGACGTGAATTTGTACATTTAGTTATCTAACCTTTTCGCCAGTGTTACATCAGCACCAAGGATAGCCGAAGTTCGATCCTACACACCTCTACTCTTGTTTCTGCTGTGTCTGAGGTGAATTAAAACGCGGGCAGTGGCTCTCGTGTTGTAGGTACGGAACTCGAGATATCAGCTGAGTTTGACAGCAGTGTTGTTATCTATCGAACAGATATCACAACAACCAAACAGGTGTTCGTAGTGAACATATGTCGACGCGAGATACTTCAGCTCTAAAGCGAACGATGCCGGAAGATAATACAAGTGCCAATTCTAAAAAGGCTCGTACTTCATCGAAATGCCCGAACTGTGCTCGCACTGTAAGCAAAACTGTATCGTCCATCCAATGTACTGGGTGTTCTCTTTGGGTCCACCTTGCTAAGTGCACCAATTTCACCTATCTCGAAGCTAAGAAGGATGAAATAATGAAGAATTTCAAGTGCCACAACTGTGAACCCCCTCCTCTCAGTGACTGTGATGATGAAGAGATGCCAACTAATGAAACCGATCTGGTGACGATTGTCAAATCTCTAGTCGGTCAGGTTCAAAGACTGAACTGGACAGTCCGCACATTAGTGTCAAGAAATGACACATTGCTTGAGCGGAACCAAATGTTAGAGAAAAAGTTAACCAAGTTCCTTAGTAACAGAGATGCATCGTTGAATAAGAGCATCAAAGCTAGGGGTACTCGCTTTGAAAGCCCACCCAGAGGTAGGGGGAGAATGATCACATCTGTGAATCGCTCACCAAGCCGATCTCTCAGCAGATCCCAATCAAGAGGGCGTCAACAGAGTATTCATCAGCAAGCGTCAAATCAAGCAAGAAAGACTGCAGCTGGTGGCAAAGAAAATCGAAATCCAAGACGAGTACTCGTTGTTCAAAACTGCAAGGAACAACGTCCTCATGCCTTACCTAGTGCCTCGGTGCGTCTGCACACGGAACGTATCTTTGTATCCGGACAAGAGCCAGGCCTGAATGCAACAGTACTACATGACCACCTGATGAAGTCTGGGGTGTACCCCATCGTGATTAAGAAGCTGAAAACTCGTTTTGCCCATTATAGCTCTTTCTATGTTGAAATCCCTGACACTGATGTGGATAAGATGTTTAACGAAGATATCTGGAATGAAGGTGCCATAGTCAAGATCTTCAACGGGCGCCTTCGAGAGGCTGATGTTATTGAGCGACATCCATCCCAATGACTGAACAGAACATGCCAACGGACATCAATTTTAGACACGGACAAGCTTTCTTATAATAATTTGACTCTTAACAGTAACTCATACTCTGATTTTAAATGTATATCCTTAAACGCGCGATCGCTGGCTAAACCAGGAGCGATTGACTGCCTGCACGCGTTTATGGAAATAGAAGAAATTGACATCGCGTACGTAACGGAGACGTGGCTGACCGACAAGGTAACGTCCGCTGAACTGAGCGCGGGTGGAAGATATGAGGTGTTTCGTAATGATCGTGTCGGCCAAAGTGGTGGAGGCGTCTTACTGCTAGTGAATTCCAAGGTTCCCTGTGCCGAAGTCTCCCGAGGTAGCTCATCTTCCGAAACTATCGCAGCTGACGTGCTTCTGCCTGATTGCAAGATTCGACTCGTCTGCTCGTATTTCAGTCCGACAGGATCGCGCTCCGATCAGGAGGAAAAAATGAAGAATTTGGTTGCTGATCTCAACGCACTCGTGACTGATGATGTGAGTGTTGTTATCTCTGGAGACCTCAATCAACCGGGAATAAATTGGTCAGATTGGCGTTGTTCGTCATCACGACGCTCTGATGAATTGACAGATGGAGGAGAGCTTTCAGTTTAGGAGATGTTTCTTCAGTTCTGCTGCGAAGCTGGTCTTCAGCAGCTGGTATGCACCCCGACCCGCGGACTGAATATACTGGACGTTGTTCTAGCTGCTGACGACTCAGTTGACAACATAGCTGTATCGACCGCGCCAATCACCACTGATCATAAAATGATCAAGTTCACCATATCGCGCGGTCCGCCCATGCCTGAGACACGCACTGACTGGTGGGACTACGGCAAAGGTGACTACGAAGGAATGATCACAAATCTGATTGCGACTGACTGGAATAATTTCTTCGTTGCCTGTCCTGACGTAGATAGCATGTATAATAAGTTTGTGAGCTACATGCATTTCTTGCTTGAAATATTTGTACCTCGGAGGACTTCGGATGCCGAGAGTAGACTAAGCTTTGATATCCAACGGATTACCCGACAATTGAGCAACGCAACGCCGGAGAGAGGGCCTGCATTGCAGAAGAAGCTGCAGAGGATGCTCCATAGAAAACGTATCATTGAGGAGAGCAGTGTTGCTCAGTCTGCCGCTCCCAGCGCTGTCCATAGGTATGTTCAAAAACGTATGAAAATAAAAGACACGCTGACCTCAATTAAGCGACCAGACGGATCTACTGCAACTGAAGACCGTGAGAAAGCTGAAATTCTCAGAAATGTATTTGCCGCAACCTACCCATCGCACGCCGAGCTGCAATCGCGCAACACTAACGCCGCTTTCCTCTTAAATGAGCCCTCCAGCGTGCAGGTGGTGAATAACGTTGACTCTTCACCAGAGAACCTCGAACGGCATCTGCGCGGATTAGCCAACAAGCGTAGCGCCACCCCTGACGGTATCCCGGCCATTGTTTATAAGAAGTGTGGCTATGATGTATGCGTGCCACTCTCAATTATTTTCCGCCGGTCTCTCGAAGAGGAAAACGTACCTAATCTCTTTAGATATGCCATCGTATGTCCTGTGCATAAGCGTGGCGATAAAAGCGACCCTAATAATAAAAGGCCCGTCTCGCTGACCTCCGTGCCTTGCAAGCTCTTTGAGAAGGTCATAGCAGAGGAGATCTACAGGAATGCAAATGCGCAAGGTCTAATTTCGAGGGAACAATTTGCATATCGTCCCGCTCATTCTGCTCTTCTTCAGTTACTTGAGACTCAAAATGATTGGGCCCTCTTTATAAATGACGGAAGACCGTTTGACTGCGTGTATTTTGATTTTAAATCTGCTTTTGAGAGTACCACGCACTCTAAGCTACTTAATATTCTTCCACAGTATGGAGTGGGTGATCGTATAGCTAATTGGATTAAGGCTTTCTTAAGTGATAGACTCTTTAGGGTCAGAGTCAACGACTGCCTGTCATCTACGGCTCAAGTTACCTCGGGCTGCCCGCAGGGTACCATTCTCGGCCCTTTAATGTATATACTGTATACTGACTCATTGAAACATGTAATACCTCAAATCGTTCATGTAAAAATTTATGCTGATGATGTCAAAATGTATATACCCGTAGATAATAGAAGCAACATAGTAATTTTTCAGGAAACGCTAGACAAATTTATGGAGTGGTGTAAATGCCTCGATCTTAAACTATCTGTTAATAAATGTGCTGTGCTACACTTTGGTCACAATAATCCTGCACACAAATACACGCTAGGCTCTGAGGAATTAACTGTTAAAAAGGCGATCAAAGACTTGGGAATACTGACATCTGATACCCTGAACTATACACCTCATATACTTGAAGTGGTAACGGCTGCTACAAGAAGACTACACTGGATATTGCGCTCGTTTGTGATTAAAGACGCTTCCCTGTATGTTAGACTGTACAAGCAATATGTTCTCCCAGTCCTAATTTACGCCTCACCTGTATGGCATCTAGGACTTGTGTGTGATCAAAAGATTCTGGCTAAACTTCATAAAAAGTTCATAAGGCGTGTTGCCTACCGCTGCAACATTAGCAGAAATAATGTTGAGTGCATGGACATTGCCGTTATATTAGATAAGATTGACAGATATACGTTTACCAGCATATGTAAGCAGCCTGATAGGTTTAGTAGGTTCTTTGAAGTCATGACGACGATAACTCGATCTGGTATGAACATTCAAGCTAAAGCTGTAGCCAGGAAAGAAATCGTTAATAGAATGTTCGCGTGGCGCACAGCCCGCAAGTGCAATCATGTACAGCCAAACATATAAATCGCCAGATGGCGCGCTTGTTATGAATTTTTGATAATCCTCAATAAAGCCCCCCTGCTAAAGGGTGTGTAAATAATAATAATAATAATAAAAAGAAAACCGGCTTCACCCTATTCAACTGCCATAAATGCGAAGCGCTAAGATGTTTCCATGTCACTTGGATGCCGTAAGCAGATACGGATGCCACTTTGAGCGTGAATAATGTCATATTAGCATGTTATTGTTGCTAATATTTTTTCGTTTTTAGTATGAACCGATTGTGAGATTGTGACGAAATTAACACCACATTTGTGGCTCGTCATGTGCTTCATGCCCTTCAAGCCATTCAAATAAATCAAGCCGAAATCACCACTCAGGCTACCCACTTAACTCTTCTGTCGGCCTCCGAGTTAGATGTAGACGGCATTAGACTGAAAACGGTTTCATCCGACGCCGCTGGAGCGTGGCTCGACGTGTTTCCGTCCGAGCTAGTCGGCAGTAAGCTGACCGATGACCAGTTTCGTGCCGCCAGTGGCCTCAGACTTGGCATTGCAATGCTTGAGAGGGAGGAATTTCCGTGTGGTGGAACGGTGGATGAACGCGGCTTGCACTAGCTTAGTTGCACTAAGCTGGCCGGGCTTACGCAAGGCCGCCACGATGCCATCAATGACATCCTCGGGCGCGCTTTCAGGCAAGCCGGCTACCGCGTCACGCTTGAGCCTGGTGAACTGCAAAGGGACAACAAACGTCGACCGGATGGCCTTACCAGTCGAGACTGGGACCATAATCGGCCGCTGGCGTGGGACGTGACTGTCTCAGACACGTACGCCCTCAGCTACCGTGCACTAGCCAACGCGGACGTCGGCCACATTATCCCACCAACGGGAGATGCACAAACGGCGCCTATACGCGCATCTTCTTGAGGACCACGTTGTAATGGCCTTCGGCCTCGAGTCATCTGGCGTTTGGAGCAAGGATGCACTCAAACTGGCAAAAGAGCTTGGAAAGAAGCTATTTGAGGTCACAGCGGAGCCAAGATCGACCGCGTTCCTCCGACAGAGAGTGTCATTAGAATTACAGAGAGACAACGCCAAGATGATGCTGAGTGGCCACCGACACTCAAGCAATAAGAATAGTATATGCAATATTGTAGATAAATAATCTTGTGTCCCCTGTCGAACGGTTGAGCGCCTTGCCGACACGTTGAATGAGTTTGTGCGTCTTCGGGCCGGGTCCCCCCAGTGTCTCGAATGCCAGCGGGCAAAAATCGTGGGGGTAGGTAATACTGGCATACTTTCTGCACTTATTTGCCTCCGCCAACATAGATGCGTGACCAGCATGTTTCGCTCCCGCACTGACCATTGAAGGGGCTAATGAGTTAGTAACGGTTGCATCCCATACCAGCATGCGACCCATCTCAAAGAATGTTAGTGTCAGTCCGTCCGGTCGTTTTCCATCATTCCTGCAGAGGCCAGGAGGCTCGAGAATGCAAGGAAAACCAGCAGAACCTCAAGGCTCGGCTAAATGTCCCATTAAGTGCTGCGTGCCGGGCTCGACGACCTGAGCTTAAAGCACAAGAGAGACCATGATGTGCCTGTGGCCCCACTTGATCTCCTTCGGAGAGCTTGATGGCGCGTCTACAGATCTCGTCCTCAGGGTCCCTTCTGGTATTTGTCCTAGTTTCATGATGTTCGACGTTCTCAATCCTTAAACCCTGCACAAAGTCACAAAGGTTCTTTTTGATAATAACTGTAAGAGAACGTGAGTCGTTCCGAATTCGTGGAAGGCGCAGTACTACCGGTGCGAAAGAAAACAATGAGTGCCAGGCCTCCATGTCGTTGTTCGACGCGACTTTTAATAAAACTTTTGTCAGTTCGTCTGCGACGGATGCTCTGACAGCCTTAGGCAACACGCGGACTAGCCTTGCATGTCGCATGGCATTCTGAATGTGTTCCGATAAGTTCCACCGACGTGGCTGATACGCCACTGGTTGGCGTTACTTCTATGCCTCTGACGCCGGGGTGTCTGGCGGACATGTGTCTAGAAAGTCCTCTTCTTGTGTATCTGTTGTTGC